>PVJH01004316.1:40064-127316 GCA_004026705.1 Nesogale talazaci
TTAAGTTGCCGAACCAAAGACGGCTGGAAAGAGAGAGGGAAGGGGGGATGGAGGGGGGGAACAACTCCACTTTGTCTATACGCATGCGTGCTGAGGCCAGCCTATGACAAACTAGGCAGAATTTTAAAGCCATACCACCGACCAGAGTGCACGGGGGTGGGGGGTGGGGGGTACATTCTCCTTGGGACCCTTGTTTTCCAGGCTGAGCATCCCCCAGGCATCTATGGGAGAGAATGCTTCCCAGGTTGTGCCGCCTGCCCACTACAGGCCTGCTTTCAGCTATGTTCCAACAACAGCCTAGACCTACATCAGGCTGAACCCCAACTTCCTAGGTTGGACCCCCTTGCTCCCACTGGGGCTGCCAGGGGCTGCTTCTTTCTGGGAATCACCCCATTTTGATCCCTGGAGAAAAGTCCCTGAGCCCCTGGCTGGGCCTGGGGTGGGGATTTGGATCCAGGGCACCCAGCCCAGGAACTGTCAGGAGGTGAGAAGCCTGAAAGTGTGCGGACCCCAGGACACAGGCACTGGAAGTAGCAGATGAACCCTGCCAGACAAGGTGCCTTTGTGGAAGCCCTGGAGGGCTAGTTTGTTGGTCGTGGGGTACCTTCAGCCCCAGTCTCAAGCATAATTCTTGTTCTCCCTCTGCCCTGCCCTGGCATTCTGACGGGGAAGCCCCTTGCCCCTGCGAGATTGAATTTTTGTTGCCCATGTGGCACACACTTGACCTCAAGGCACACAAGTGCCTGAGTACTTCTGTGGCTGTTCTCACCCCATGGCAGCTTCTGGGGTGGCCACTGCAGGGTGCTAAGGGAGACATTCCCTGACACCAATGTGCCTGCCCACTGGAGCACACCTCCAGATCCATAGTTGCCTAGGACCCTTCTGGGCATGGGAGCTACCCCCACCCCTAAGGTTTGAGTGTTCCATCTGGCCATTTCTTTCTCTAGGGACACACATATCCTTAAAGAAAAAGAAGCAAAGGCTCTAGAAACTTCTGTTTGATCCCTCCCTCCCACCCTGCTTCAGGCCCTGAGGCTCCCTGCTCTTTATCCTGGATAGGCCTAGACCACTAGTGCCCTGTGAGCATTTTGTTTTCCATCCAGCCTGAGATCCACGATGATGGTCTAAAAAGATGTCTCTCCACCGGCCCCTCTCATCTGCCTAGCAGCTATGGAAACTCCACTGGCTCAGGGCAAATGAACCCCTGGGCCCTGCACAGTTCCTGGAGAAGCCAACTAGCAGGTGGCCACCCTGAGAGCTGACCGGAAGTATGTGTTTAAATTGAAGTTCCCAAAGTGTCCTGAGGTTCCCCTGCACTGGGGCGAACCACTTCAGAGACTTCATCTTTTGCAAAGGGAGGGGCTGGAATGCTGCATGGCCTGGATTTCCTGGAAGGTGGTACTGAGTTGCCCTCAGGAGTACAGACTCCCCAGGGCTACACTGCCAGCTGTTTCACCCTAGGCCAGCCACTTAGCTTCTCAATGACTCCGAATGCTTTTCAACAAAGAGATGTGAGTGAGGCTGAGCGCGGGCACTCAGCATGTGGCCCCTTCCCAAGGGCATCTGGTTGGCAGAGACCGGGCTGTAGCACTAAACCTGAGCTGACAAGAACCTTCCTGGCCTTGATTTGAGGGGCGAATATTGGTACTTTGCATCAAAAGCAGGTCCATGGGTTTGCTTACTTGGTTCTGCTCAGGACCTCGTTGGAGCTGGTGCAAATTAGTCACATGACCTATTTAATCTTTTACAAAAGTCCCCAAATTGTCCACTTGTAACCCAGCTGGCCCGATTCAAGGTTGTGGCCTTTTATCTGATGATGCTAGGAATGGAGCTTCTGAGACCTTACCCACGAGGACGCAGCAAGCTGCAGAGCGCATGGACGCAGGTTCTGTTCTAGGTTATGGGCCTCATGCTCAGTCAGAGCTCCATCACGCTCAGTGGTGGAGTGAATGGATAAAGGACTGCGGAATGCTAACTGAGAGCCCCTTGGCATCATCTGTCAGGGGTTCAGACCTGCCCTGGGAAAGTCAGGGACAGTCTAACTGCTGTGGGGGGAGATGTGAAGATGGTGAGTCCGAGTGAGTGTAATGGAGGTCTCTCGCCAGACTGTAAGCTCCCCCTGCAAAATCTGGAGTCCTCTGAAGATGTGTGGGCAGAGGGCTGCCTTGCTCCACTCATTCAAACGCTGCCCATTCTGTGGTAGAAATGGATCAATACTCTCCTAACAGGGCTTTTTCACACTGAGTGAAAGGGAGGGAACTTCTGAAAGACTGTCTCCCTGTGCCTCTTTTCCCAGCAGGAGAAAGCAGGTCCAGGCTGTCATTCTGGGAAAATCTACCTGCTTTTATGCCCGGCACATAATATTTTATGGCCCTGGGTTTATGGTGGTGTTTTAATGATCCGCTGTAGAAAGGGGGGTAGGGGGGTTCTCTCCGCTCACTAGAATTCGTCAAGAAGGGCTGGAGGCCATAAAAGGGGGAAGGGCCCCAGGGACAAACAGGCCCCGTCTTCTGAAATAAACTCATAAAGCACCCAAGATGTTGACTCCTTCCCCTCAGAGTCAAGACCAGCCGGCTGCCTGAGAGGCCCCAGGTCCAGTACTAAACAGGACAAAGAGGCCGGAAAGGGGTGTGGGCTTCCTCCCCACCACCTGGCCACAGTCGAAGTAATGCTGTCCACCACATTGTGCGGCCCTGGCCAGTGGGACACAGAGGTCCCCAGCTCCGACTCAGACAGGCCTTAGCAAAGGCAAACTCTGTCCACACTTGGCCTGGACAGGGTGTCCTCACTCATGAAGATCCCACTGCCTTCCAGTACTCTTCACTGAGCCCTGGTGAAGCTGGAATTGAAGTATGGCTGGTAGCATGCCCTCCTCCATGGCCAGTTACCAAGCAAATTGTCTCCTGCTGAGGGGGCTTAAACTGCCCATCTTCATCCATACTGCCAGTCTAGCATAAGCCACGTGTGCCACCCAGCAGTCTCGCTAACTTAGAAGTCCCCTTTAGTAGCTAGCGGAGTTCGTTTGGTGGCCCCAGGACAGGCTTTTTTTTTTTTAAGGGACATAGAATCAAATAATTTGTTGTTTCATGAATGGGAGTGTTAGACTGGATTGACTAGAGAAACAAATCCTCCAGAGACGCTCAAGAGCTCTGTATCAAAGAGCAAAGCATCCCAGAGCAAGTCCATGATTCCAATATATAGTCTCTCTGTCTTACACTAGTTCATAGATTCCTCCTTAGGCTCCCGCAGCACTGCAACGGTGCCAAATGAAGGAAGATCACTGGCCGGTGGGTGGAAAGTCTTATGGATCCAGTGGTGGTGAAATATGTCAATGCTGGCTTGGATCTCCATGTGGCTCCTCCAGTACTCTGTGTGTCTCAACGGCAGGAAAGGGAAGTGAGTACAGACTCCAGTGAGCTATTTATTTCTGTCCAAATGAGGTCATCAAGCTGCAACCTGATTGACAGGCTACTCTACCCATTCATTCTTTTTTGTTTGTTTGTTTTTTGGGCATCACTGCCCTCTGGTGGTGGGAGTAGGAGGCCCAGCCTTTGCTCCTGTGGAGCTGGAATTGAACCTCCATCCCAGTGGGCTACCGTCCTGCGCACAACCACTACGCCACCGGGGCTCAGTCCTCCCATTCATTCTTAATACCCTCATGTTGACAAGAGATATGTAACGACCACAATGAGTTTGAATCCCAACTTTGCCTCCTGCTGACCAAGTGACCCTGCAGAAGTCACCTGTCCTCCTGAGCCTCACTGTCCTCCAGTGACCGTGAAGAGAAGAAATGCCCAATCATATTTTCAGTTGCCTCAGATATATAAAAAAGCTGAACTGTGAATTAGAAAGGATGCAGGATCGAGGTTTTTGAGTTATGGTGTTGCCAGGGCATATTGAACATACCATGGACTTCTTGAGAATGTAACACATCTGTCTTGAAAGAAGTCCCACCAAGATGCTCCTTAGACACAAAATAGAAACCCTCCATCTCACATACTTTGGGTAGCTTGTCAGGCGGGAACACTCCTCGAGAAAAGCATCATGCTTGGTAGAGGTGAGGGGCAGCCAGTGAGCAGGGCCCATTCAGTGAGACGGGTCCTGCAACGTTGGTGCAGGACAGAGCGGTGCTGTCATGTTGGACAGAGGGTTGGCATGCATTGGAACCAGTTCAGTGACACTGAAGAACCAGTTTATCTTAACAAATGAGATTGCATACCCCAGGCCCTACTGATGTCAATTGCTCAGTGATGGGCAACCACTGTGATTGTTTGAACACTAGAAATCTCTGTTCTTGGTCCTCAGGTAAGTCCTGAAACAGATGAATCTTGAGGAGAGAGGATGGACAGGAGCAGAGGAGAGAAGAATGGAAAGTGGTCATGTACCCTGTGTGATGGCATTCTACACAGAGCAGGCTGGTTAGTGCTCATTAGGGAAAGCAATCATTGCTGTTAGAATGTGATGAATTTTTGTTGTACGCTAGAAACCAGAGCTAGGCAGCTCTTCACATGAGCTGCCCTGTTGGACCCACAGGTACAAAGTTTTGAGAATTGTCCAGAACTATTTTAAAGTAGCAAGACTCCCAAGTTCTGAAAACTGATTTCTTCCACTAAGCACTGAACACAAAACCCACAAGATCATTCATTCCTGAGAAACCTGTTTCAAGACCAACTTGACAGCTATCAAAGATTTGTTATTTCATGAATGGGTTTGCTATGATGCCACAACTTTCCTGCCTTCCCTCTATCATCACCCGACCATCAGCATCCCCATCACCCGACCATCAGCATTGCCCTACGATCACCATCAACATCACCTTACCATCAGCATCAGCATCACCAAAGCACCAGGCACCTTGCATTTTCACTTTGTTCTGCTCTTTGAATTCTCTGCCTGCTGAGAAACTCCTATTCCAGTGCTTGCCCTGTATTGTCACTGAAGGACATTCAGGCACTCTTGCCTCTGCTTAGCATCCTTGTGGGATCCCCAGAGATGACCAAGTCTACAAACGTAACCTGGCCTGGTAGGTCCCTCTGAGTGCCTCTGTTGCTGGTTCCTCTGCCCAAAATGGTGTTCCCACCAATCTGGAAACTCTCACTTCACTTGGGTCACCACAACGGTGGCCATATCAGTTCTGAAGTGTTCCTGACTCTAAGGTTTATGCAGGTTACCCTTGGTGATTCTCTTCATAGCACACATACTGATATAAAGTGGATGACTTCATAGCACTCATTCTGATCTAAACTTGATGATGTCATAGCACTCATCTTGACCTAAAGTGATGACTTCATCACATCTGTCCTGATCTAAAGTGGATGATGTCATAGCACTGGTCTTGATGTCAAAGGAATGGTCTGGTTCCATTTGCAGGCACGCTTACTGCTTACTTTCTGCCTCCACTCACCAGGATGCAGGATTGGGGAGGGCAGAGGTATCATCAGGGTTGTTCAGGCTGCAATTCTCGTGGCTGGCACAGAGAGCATGCTCAGAGTGAAGGAGACAGGCTTGCAGGACTGGGCTCCACAGGGTATCCAGTGGCCGATTTCTGAGAAGTAGATCTCCAGGCCTTTCCTCTGAGGCACCTCTGGGTGGGCTTGAATCCCCTTTAGTCTTTGGATCAGCAGTCAGGCCCACTAATCAGATGCACCACCCAAGAATATGAGCAGCAGAGACCCGACCACTACTTAGCGTGTGTTTAATCACTGTGCTTTAGCTACCTGTAAGTAAAGACAAAACTACTTCTGAAAAGGTACCTCCCTGGCTCCCCCGTTGTGCCCACACTTTTAGTCTTGACCTCTCCCACGCAAGGTACAACTTCAGTGAAAAGAGTGATAAGAGGAATCCTTTTCTTCTGAAGGCAGCCAGCTCAGGTATGCCATTCATTCTCCCCTTGCCAGGTGGTTTCTTTTTAAACATTGTTTTCTCCTGGATGACATTTTCTACTGAAAAGCAGCTGGCATGGCCAGCCTGGACACAGTTTAAAATTGTCCCCATCCTATTTGACAAGGGCCACTAGGTATCTATGTGCTGGGCTTAGAAACCTGGAGGTCATCATTTCTGGGAAATGCAAGTCCATCTACTGATATAGAGGGAGGTGAACTTCTCAGAGAAAGTGGGCAGAGCACTATGATGTTAACGTTCATTTTACTTACGATGCCATTTCCATTGGGCCCTGCTTACACTGGCACTTCAGCCCCACAGCTCAGTTCCGCTCGGCCCACCCTGGGTCACAGGGAATTGGACTTGACTTTGTCCAGGGCCTCTTACAGGTGCGCGTGCGCCTGCGTATAGGCCCTTGGTGGTCTGATTGAGCTCTACTTGACGACTCCCTTCACGGTCTGCCGTCGGTGGTTGTGGCAGGTAATCATTTGTCAATTTGAGGATTAAGAGTCATGGGGTGGAGGCTAGTGTTTCCTCCTTTGGGTCAGGAGAAACTCATTCTTACTACCTCACTTTCTTGGAGACTCTGTACTGACAAGATCGACTCCCTCTGAGGCATCCCTGAGGAGAAACCACAGGGACCTACCCAGATGCAGCCAGGACCCTGGAACTGGAGGAGCCACGTGGAGACCCCTGCCAGCACTGAGATGCTCACAATGCCACTGGATCCAAAGACTTTCCACCCACTGGCTTGTGATCATTCTGCCTTTGGCATCATTGCATGTATTTTGTGAATCCGAAGAGGACTTTATAGATTGGTATCAGACATATGAGCTAATAGACTTATGACCTTGGACTAGACTGGGTTGAGATGTTTTCTTAATGTAAAACTACCCTTTATATATAACTCTCTGTCATGTACATATGAATGTTTATGAACTTGTTTCTCTAGTCTACCTGAACTAACACAGAGGTGGGGTTGGTGCCATCTCCCTGATCCCACATGATAGAGGCAGGGCTCTTGGGGCTGAGGCTACAGGGGCAGGTCACCAGTTCTCTCTTCCAAGAAGCCACTGGGTGGGCTCAAACCACCAACCTCCTGGTCATCAGCATATGCATCTGGGATATATGCTATGGCTGTTTTTAAAGGTGGTCTCAGCGAGGTTCTTATTTGCTGAAGGGGACTCTACCACACCTGGGAATTTTCCCAACATGTTTGATTGAAGGCACGCAGGATAAACTGGCTGGTTGAAGGAGAGATCTTTGCAGCCAGCATCTCGCTGCTGCTCAGATTCAGGTCTAACAAAATTCTAATATAGATCAAATCTCGCCACTGCCAGAGAAGCAGCAATGAACAGTCCTCTTTTCACTACCACCTGGAAAGCTACTGAGGAACGCAGCTGAAGGAGAGATAAAATGGGCTTTTTCCAAACAAGGAGAATGCGTCTGGAATCTCAAGACTAATTAAGATGATAAATCTCTCTCCGGATCAGTTTCAGCCATGTGATGCTTAATTTTCAACAAAAAACCAAATGATGGGGAAAATGGTTAAGTTTAAGAATTACTTCTACACAATAGCAAACTAGCTAAATGAAAAGGCTACATCTTAACATTCCACCAGCTACTCCATTACCTGACATCAGGCTGATCCCCACACACCCAGGATGATGTGTACCAGACACCGAGAACAATGTGTAGACACTCAGGACGACGTGCACCGAACACCCAGCATGATGTGTACCACACTCCCAGGACATACCCAGGATGATGTACACCGCACACCCAGGATGACACGCAGCACACCCCAGGATGATGTGCGGATGATGTGCACTGCACACCCAGGATGACATGTATCACACTCCCAGAACAATCTGTAGCACACACCCAGGCTGACTCACACATTCCCAAGACGACATGCACCACACTCCCAGGAGGATGTGTAGCGCACTCTGGACGACGTGCACCACACTCCCAGGAGGACGCGTAGCGCACTCAGGACGACGTGTACCACACTCCCAGGAGGACGTGTAGCGCACTCAGGACGACGTGCACCACACTCCCAGGAGGACGTGTAGCTCACTCAGGACGATGTGCATCACACTCCCAGGGGGCGTGTAGCTCACTCAGGATGACGTGCACCACACTCCCAGGAGGACGTGTGGCTCACTCAGGACGATGTGCACTGCACACCCAAGATGACTCGCACATTCCCAGGACAACGTGTAGCACACTCGCTGGATTCACTGTTTAAGAATGTTCTGATGCCATCATAGCAACTTCCCATCTTCTGGGTCTTTCCCTGTGGTTGCTATGAAGTGACTTTACTTCTCTATGCCAACCTCCATAAAAGAGACCTCAAACAATTCCAAAGAGTAGACAGGGGCCTTAAGTTCTCTGAAAGCTGTGTACTTCACTGCTGAGGTGCTCAGGTGAGGAAAGTGCCTCTGGACACCTCACCAAGGGGCCTCCTGCACCCAGTGCCTCTGGATGAGAGCTTCCCTCTCCACTCAGCATAGTCCTCCAAGCTGAGTCTGCAGGCATCCCTCGGGCCAACGTTGAAGAGCTAGAAGAACCCCAAGGGCCAAAGATCCCAATGTCATTGAATATATTTAAACTAAGTGGTTGTGACACTTGAGCATCGATTCCTACTTAGCCTGGAAGAAAACCAGTCCCCCCTTGGAAATCCCACAGGATCTAGCACAGTGAAGTGAAGGATGGCAGAGGATTAGAGGCACCTATTCCGGCCCGCTCATATATCTCCTGGCAGACACATGAGCACCAGGGCTCCACTCATGAGTCATTCGTGGGAAACCCTCTTCTGTTCAGCCAAGCCCTCCCTGTGGCCGGGCCCTCAGGCAGGCAGCTCTGTAACAGAGATTAGCCAGCACAGCAGGGCCACCCTCCCAATTTCAGCATGCTCGCTCAGGGCAAGGCCATTTGGAAAGATCTCCTTGCAATTTTGAAGCAGAACCCAACCCATCTGACACACACGTCCATTAAAGAATTCATCAACAGAAAATAAAAGCACATCATAAATTTAGAGAGTTGGCTGGTTGGGACTGAATTATAGCTACAAAAAAATAAATGAAAGGGAAGTTTAAAACATATGGAAAGTAACAGCTAGTCCTGCGTTCATTCCCCAGTTCATTTGCTTATTCCACAAGTGTTTATATGTATCACTCCCTGGGGATCAGCCATTCATTTAACATGGAATGATGGAACACCTTTCATTCATTCATTCATCAAATTAGTATTGTTTATGCCAGATCATGTTGGCTTGTCCATTCTAGTCCACTGATCATTATTAGGGGCTTAGATGAACAGTGTTGAAAAAACCCTCCCAAATGTAAAGGGGAAACCGGCATGCCGGTCTGAACATATCTTGGAGATTGTTGCTGCTGAGACATGGTAATGGGGCCCCTGGAAGGTTGGGATGGACCCAGACACCCTACTGAACATGAGGGACCTGCACAGCTGCGGTCCCAAGGAGTCCAGCAAGCGTGGAGCTGACCACTGGGCTACTGTTGGAAGGCAAGCTCTCCGCAGTGCCCATTTGATTTGGCCTGGGTCCCTGAGCATCCCCAACTAGGAGGGGGCTCAGAGGGGAAGAGCAGCTGAGGTTCTGTTACTGCAGCGGTTCTCAACCTTCCTCATGCCATGACCCTTTCATACAGTTCCTCGTGTGGTGGGGACCCCCCCTCCCCACCATCAAATTATGTGAATTGCTACTTCATCACTGTCATTTTGCTACTGCTTTGAATCCCGGGAAACCCTATGAAAGGGTCATTTGACCCCAAAAGGGGCCGTGACCCATAGATTGAGAACCGCTGTGGTAGAGGAAATCGGTTTGAGGTGGGAGAAATGGTCCTTAAATCCGTCTCTTTACCACCATCATAATGGCCACATATAAAGTAAAATGTTCTCACATTTTTTTTTGCTTTGCAATGTCTACATGAAATGCACCTGACTTGAACATTAGTACCAAGAGAAAAAAAAAAAGGACCCCAAACCCTGCCAATTCCAGTTGAATGTACAGCGACCCTGTAGGACAGAGTGGAGCTAGCCTAATTTGTAATCTATATAGACTCCAGTTTGCGATCTTTATCTGCCACCTCTGTCTCCCATGGGCCAGTCACTGGGCTTGAACTGCTGACCTGCCCAGTGACAGCAGAGTGTTCACTGTGTTACTGAAGCTCCTGTGAATAACAGTAGTGGCTTGTCATTCTAATTTTCCAGATGAGGAAACCACCAGTAAGCTCAGAAAGGTGAAGCATCCTGCTCAAGGTCCCACAGCCAGGATTCCCACCTGGGTCTTCAGAATACGGATTCCACAGGACCAAAGAAGAGACACTGGAGGGAAGGAGAGGGGCAGTGGAGAGACAGGGCAGTCTGAGGATGGAGATGGGGACTGAGGAGAGAAGAGGATGACCAGACGATGGTCCAGAAGAGCAGCATCACCAGGTCTCCGTCCACAGAGATGGGTCTCTGGGGTCAAACACCCACACCCAATAAGATTGCATCTTTTCATGTTTGTTGCTGTCGGTCACCCACATCTAAGCCATAGGCCATCTGGCTTCAACATATATGGGACCACCGGAAAAATGGTCATGGTCAAAAGAATTTGGTCTCGGGATTTGGAGACTTGCGTTTTGCCTTTCTTCGAGTCTAGAGGGAGCTAGGTGATGGTAGTCCTCATGAAACGGATGAGGGAAACTACATGGATTTGGTAAACTAGCTCTACCTGTGTTTGATGTTGGGTCTTAAGCTCAGAAAGAGGAAGAAGGGCCATGGATTTCATGTGCCCAAGAAGAACAACACCGGAAATAACTAGTTCCTCTATGTAGAGACATGGTTTCATCAGTCAGATTGTTGTCACAGACGGCCACTCTTCTAGGGAAGTGCTAGAGGCAGGCAGACATTGAGCGAAACCTGGACCCTCCCAGAGCTCCTCTGTCATAGCAGTGCCTGAGTTCCTTCCCTTCCCCCTCCCTCCACCTCTGCCATCACTTGTATAAACACACAGTCTCTACCTGGCAGCGTGCAAAGTTAGCAAGTGCAATGTGCTGGCACAGAGTCACTACTCTGAGGGTAATTGGTGAATTGTTCTTTACATGACCTCTCTGGAGCCCTGGAAGCACCGTGGATACAGTTGGGCTGCTAAGCACAGGTGGGCCGTTCCAGCCCACAGTGGCTCAGAAGGAGAAAGACGACACTTGCGCCTCCCATGCAGAGTTAGTCTTGGCAATCCCTAGGGGCGGTTCGAGCCTGTCCTGCAGTCGCCATGAGCCAGCCCTGGCTTCTACTTCTCTAGGTATGGGTGTACCTCTCAAGGACCTACTCTCCATTTCCATGCTACACAGAACTCACAGCCAAAATCCTGTGGGTTTATTAAAACAGTTAACGGGTTATTTTGTCCCAGAAACTGATCAGGACTACTTACAAAGTCCGTTCAGGCACACTGACATAGGGCCAGAGGGGAGAGCTCTTAGCTGGAAGCCTCAACCCAAAGACATAGAGCTGGAGCTCCGCGCATCCCCAGTGAGGTCCCCAGAGCACTCCTCTTGTGAGCCAGCCTCCTGCCAGAAACACCTCACTTTCCCTATTTCCTGGCCTGGGAAGTCCCACTGCTCTGGGCCATGCTCTGGTTCCTGGTTCTGCAGCTGGGCTGTCCTCCGGATCCAGCGCGTCCCCTGCACAGACTTCTCAGGTCCACATGACACGCAGGCTCCATCCTCGGCTCTTGCCGGTCACAAAATCCCTTCTTTTGCTTCTCGAGGCAGTTGAATGCCACCCCAGGGAAGCCAATTCTCAAGGACCCACAGGTGATTCCTCTCAGTGTCTTCTCACCTGCTCACCAGAGCCCTGCAGGGAAGGTCGTTGGTGGGTGTAAGAGACTCGGGCTAGAGGAGCCACATTAAACAATCCACTATCCCTGCAGTTAAATCCATTGCTGGGTAAACTGAGGATGTCAAAAGTACATATTAGCGTCCTATTCCATGTCTACAATTCTTCTTGTCTGTTACTGTTGTTGGAAACAGAAAACCTATCCATCTATTTCTCAGGGAATGCAGTGTGGAGAGCCTACCGGACAGGACTGGCGATGGGGAACACACAAGGGTTGGTGTTACCTAGCCCGGGGTGGCAGCCATGTGCACGGACCACGTGCTTAAACTCTGGTCTGCACAGCGGGGCCTGATGGTGCTGCTGGACCATGAGGAGCCGCACAGGAGAGAGATGGGTTTTGGATCCCACAGGCAAAGGCCATCTCAGAACCCCCTGGGCTTCTCTAGGAGTCAGTACACACTCAATGGCAGTGAGTTTGCTGTGGTTTTGCTGGTGCTGGCCTGCTAACCAATTGGTCAGTTCAAAACCACCCGTTGCTCCTTGGGAGATACATGAGGCTCTGTCAAAGTCTGCAGCCTCGGAAGCCCCGTGTGGAGTTCCGCTGAGTCAGAAGCAACGTGATGGCAGCGGCGGTGGTCCGCACTATGACGCGGTATTACTATAAAACACACCACACATCTCAAAACCTGAGGGGAAAAACGCCAGCACTCTTGCAAAAGATCTCTCTATTGATTGCATGCTTAAAGGGTATCTCAAGTAGATTACATTAACTCAGCTAGATGGTTGATGTGCCTTGCTTTTTAGTTTAAACAGGGCTACTAAGAGATTAGCACCTGTGTCTGCGGCGTGCATCCTTGGCCGCTGGGCATCCTGAGAGTCCAGGTGAGGTCTCCCTCGTGAGTGACGTGTGCGTGGGTAGGTCACAATACCGAACCTCGATTTCTCTCACTGGAGAATGGAGAGCTTCCAGTACCTGCCGCATTGATGGCAATGAAGTGAGAAATGACATTCTCAGTGTTTGCATGGTGTGGGCAGGGAGCTTGTTGAGTCAGAGGCAGCAGCCCAGGCCACACGAGCTCTGATGGCACAGGGGTTCCCAGGTACGCTGCTCACCACACGGTCAGTAGTTCAGAACCACGAGCTCCTGCTGTGAAGCGTCACGGTCTGCCCTGTCCTGCAGGCTCACTGTGAGCTGGATCAACTAGAGGGCATGAGCTTGGTCTGCTGGTTAGAGGACACTGCACTATTGAACCTGGGCAGTTGGAACTCTTGGTGGAAGTAATACAACAGTAATGATGCAAAAATTTATTGGGGAATTTGCATAAATCCCTGAGATCAAATTTTTTCTTTAAAAAAAAAAACAGTTTTATTGGTATGTACTTTACGTATCATACAATTTAATCGTTCAATTATACCAAGGAAATTTGCGCCATCATCACCACAATCAAACTCAACACATTTTCTTTTCATTCTCCTCCTTGTTAGCTCCCTGTCGTCTCTGTCCTTCCCTGCCATGGGCCTAGACAGTGATGAGTCTGGCAACTCTTTTACGGATCCACTGTATCTCCTGATTGCACATACAGAACACAGCCATGCACAACCATGTGACAAAACACCCCACCATGACGACGACCTGACAAAACATAGGAAAACCTCAATCAGAATAGAAACACTGAAAATCGAAACAATTTTAAAATGAGCCAGCAGGGAAATCGAGTGATAGGCGATTGCATTTTGACTTACCTACACATGCTGTGTGGGGGAAGGCCCGGTGGTGTAGTGGTTGGTTCTGTGTGGGCTATAATTCCCATGGTCGGCAGTTCTAATCCACCAGAAGCTCCTCAAGAGAAACACTGAGCTTCCTGCTCCCTTAAATGGTCACAGACGCCGAAGCTGACAGGGGCCGCCGTGAGTCAGCACGGACTGGAGGGCAGAGAGCGAGGGGAGATGGCGTCTGCCAGGATTGACCCACAGCACTCTCTGTCTGACAGCAGTCTCTTCACCTCTCTAGACTGTGGCCTGAGGGGGTTCACTGGAGATCTGATCCAGGTGAGGACCCCAACTGTTTTCTTTTGAACTGCCATTTTCCTACATTTAAAGTGATCGCAAAATGTGCATCTGGCTATCAGTGGCTATGGTGAGGCCCTCCTGCTAAGAGCCCAGGAACCAGAGGAAGGCCCTAGAGGAGATGGACGGACACAGTAGCTGCAACGATGGGCTGGAACGTAAGAACCATTGCAAGCGTGGCACAGACCTGGGTGGAGAGTTGTCCTTTTGTGCCTGGGCTGTGGCCAACTGGTTCATGGAGCAGGTCGGGAGCCCTGAGGGGCACTTCTAGCAGCAAGGTCGGCAGTTAGAACGCACCAGAAAGATGAGGCTTTCTGCCCCATCAGGACTCCCAGCCTGCGAAGCCCAGAGGGGGCACATCTACCCTGTCCTAGACAGTGTCTAGGAACCAGAAGTGATGCTTCTCAACAGCAGTGAGTGAAGACACAAATCCACTCCACTGGCAGCACGGGCAGCTTTCACACCTCTGGAGAGACTTCCCATCTTTGTTTGCACTGCAAATGCCAGTCCAAGCCTGCTACTGTCCACTTGACTCCACCCACCAAGGAAAACTGCCCCGCAGAGTTCCCAAGGCTGTGAAGACCTATGGGACCAGTCTGACACATCTTTCTTCTGCATAGAGCTTGGAAGGCTTGGATCACTGACCATTCTGTTCACAGCTAAGCACTGAGTCAGCACCCCTACCCCCACCCCCGGGCTCCTGGCTTGTGAGAGCCCCTTTATGACTTACCCATACACTCTTTAACACACAGATATGGACTTTGTGGCCCCAGGGATTGTCTGCAATATGTTTCCTGAGTAGCACAGCACTTAAGCACATGTATTAAAAGGTTGAAGGATCAAACACACCTAGGGTCACTCAGAAAATAGGCTCTGGGGTCTGGCTTCCATAAGGTCAGAACAACGGAACAACGGGGTCAGAACAATGGAAGGGTGACAGGACTTTTCCTGAGAGATTGCTCTCTGTTGGACGTCAGGCTGTGTGTTCACATGAAGGTGGCCCACGGGCTGCTCTCGGGGGGCACCAAGGCACAGGAGGCTAGAGCAATTTGCTCACGGTTGTCCAGCTACAAACTGACAGGCCCAGGACCTACATCCTCTCGGCACTGCAAATGCAGACATGCCCCTGTGTAATTCTCATGCCATGAAATCACCAGGCTTTCCTCAGAGTTCCAAGTACTGTTTAGATAGAAGGGAAACTTGGTTTACCGCAGGGATCCCAGACTGCGAAGCCAACAAGAGAGAATCAGTGATTTTTCCAGTAGTGAAAAGTTCTGCTTTCAAAAGGTGACCTTTCCTTGGCCATCAGGAAACAGAGAACACTGGTCTTGATAATGACCCCATTA
Source organism: Nesogale talazaci (assembly GCA_004026705.1). Taxonomy (NCBI): domain Eukaryota; kingdom Metazoa; phylum Chordata; class Mammalia; order Afrosoricida; family Tenrecidae; genus Nesogale; species Nesogale talazaci. The sequence goes on from PVJH01004316.1 coordinate 55,202, forward strand.
AATCAGCCCTACCCACCCAGGACTCTGAAACATTACCAACCAGAAATGCATACAAGGTACAACTTTCTCTCTCTTGAGAATTTCCCAAGACTTTACAAACATGACCCCATTAATCCACTCAATACCGGATGAGATAGGTGGTTGCATGTTATTATTATTCTCTTTTCCAGATAGAAAATCTAAAGCCAAGAGAGATTAAGCAATTAGTCTGAGGTCAAATGCTGAGCCAAAGGTAGACCTGGGAATGAAACAATTATCTACTGAAATTCCAATCAGATGTATAACCAGCTCGCCACTCACCCCGATTGTGCCTAAGACCCAGTTATATGCTCCCAGCTCAAAGGAGTTTTAAATGAGATTACTGTAGCTGCGTCTGAATGAACTGGTATGGACAGCCTCTATCCAATGTCTAAACCTGGAATCAAAGATTTCCAAAAGATTTGTGGAAGAAAAAAAACCATTCCAGGTTCCAAGCATGGTGTCCACTTTACCTGGCACTGTAACCTTTCATCATGTGTTTGTCTGGATGGGCTAGAGAAGCAAATTCATAGACACACATATTTGTCTAAGAAAGAGCTTTATATAAAAGAGCAGTTGTATATTGAGAAAACATTCCAACCCAGCCCAAATCCCATAGCCCAAGTCCATAACTCCAATATTATCCCATATGTCTGATACTAGTTCATCAATTCCTCTTTAGACTCATGCAGCAATGATGCTGAATGCAGGAAGGTCACAGGCCAGTGGGTAGAATGTCTTGTGGATCTGGTGGCAGAAGTATCTCAGCGTGGGCATGGGGTGGCTCCCCCAGCTCTCTGTCTCAACAGCAGAAAAGGGAAGGCAGAGAGAGTGGGTCTGGCCTCCAGTGAGCTACTTATCGCCATCGTGCCTCCAAATGAGGCCATCAGACTGCAACCGGACTGACGCCACCCCTTTGCTCAAGTTGACAGGAGACTCTGTAAGTGCCACATGGTGTTTACAGGCTGACTTGTTAAGAGAGAGGAAGGCTTGTCCTAAAGAAAGTCCTTCTGCTTGTGCCTCCTTGTCCTCCCTGGGTGCCAGCGTCACAGGGAAAGCGCAAGGCGGCCTTGCCATCGGCTCTGGTGTTGGCACAGACAAAGGGAGCACACACCAGGTTTGCTCCTTATCTGGAGCCCCAGGACTCACCTTGGAGCCCACCATCGCTCTTCCCTCTACTGAACCGCACACCTTTGGAAGCAGGTGCCATCCTCTGGCTGGAACAAGGAAGAATTCCAGGTGAGCTAAGACGAATCAGTGTTTTGAGCTGGAGAATCCAAGGTGGTATGCACAGAAATTGATCTACTAGAGAGACAGTGGCTAATGATCACGCTCATCTAATTTTGCAAAATGCCCTCTCCCTCCCAATACCTGGATTAACACACCACTCCCCCTGTAAACTCCCCCACCCTGATTTCTAATCCTGGGAACTCAATGGGAGAGTTCAATGGGAGGGTTGTTGTCCAAATGGAAATAAGGCCTCATCTCAGGAACCAGATAGAGGGAGCAGTAGGGAGGGAGTGGGACATGGACTTGCATGCTTGCAGAAATGGCCATGTGACATGCTCTGGGAGTCACAGCCATCTTGAGTTTCTTTAACAGATCAAGTCAGACTCTCAGAGACATTCTTCTCCCATGACTTTGTTAACTTTTGGAATATAGGAGATTTGAGATGGCTCATCCTAGAAAATCCAGTTCTGTCCCCTCACCCTCTTTAATCTGCTCAGCCTATTTTCAACCCTCTTGGTGCTCTAAAGTGACCAGACATCCCACTTTTGGAGGGGCAGTCTCGATTTTAATTTTTTCTGTGTCCCATGGCATTTTTAAAAAGCCCCGATTTTTGGAAAGAATTCATGACAACCTAGGGTATGGCAGGAAAATGGGAAGAGACTATACCCCCTCTCCCCTCCATCCTCTCTCTCCCCACCCCCACCCCCAACATCCCATCAATGGTGTCCCGCTCTACCAATGTTCAAATCTGGTCACTTTATGACTACATGGATATGGACAGCTCCTTCTAGAAGCACCAGACCCACCTAAGCCTATTGCAGAAATGCTATCTTGGGAACACACAGACAGACTGGACAGAAACAAACAAACAAACAAGATTCAAACGATCTATTGCCTTCTTCTGAAAACAACAGAACAAGTTGCGGAATCCAAAGGTCATGTCTTTCCACCTCTCCCTCCTTTCTCACAAACTACAAAGATGATGCTTAGATATCAAAGCATCAGCAATGGGAGTTTGGTATCCACAGCCAATATCTTTCTTGCAAAGAACAATTTTGCAATTCTAATGGGAGTTAAGGCATTACAATGCTTTCCAACGCCTTCCTCTAAAGTTGTCTTTTGTTGATACACCCATGGGACTCATTAGACAACCTTGCTTGAAGGATTTTGAACAGCCTGGGGTCATTTGCAAATAACCAAACTAAAATAACCGAGAAAGGTAATTCAAAAGAGACTTTTAAGCCAAGGTCTCAGGCAAAAAGCCTGATTCCCAACTAGCCCATGATGAATGCCAAGGTCTCACTTCTCCTTAGAGCTGTGTGGCTCTGTTGCGTTAGGGGAGAGGAAATTGTCTTGTCCAGTGGAAGGATTCCAAAGACCCTCTACCATACTAGTTTTTCTATCCTCCCCACCCCAGGCACACTTTTCTTATCTTACAAATCCAGCAGGTCTTTCCTGCATTTTAAAAACTCAGCATTTTATTATCCCAGGCCCTTGCTCTTGTCATGAGTTCATGTGTTTTGTGGACGGACAAGTGGTAATTACCCAGCTCGTTCCTTCCCTGTCATTGGCAACAGTGACCAGGGAAATTTACAGCCCCCAATATCCAGATCTGGAAACTGGTTATTAGACGCGGCCGAGGAAGAGCCTGACGTGGCAGATGGGGTCTGAGCGAGCACCCGCTCGGCAGTCGCGGCAGCCGTTCTCCAGACAGACCGGCTGAGAGTCACCGGGGCACAGCCAATTTCATTTGGCTGCACATTTTTGTTATCTATGATAATATGATTATGCACATCTATCTCTTCCATTTACTCAGAATCTGTTATGCAGGTGACACTGGTAAGGGCCCATTTGACCCCTTCAAAAAGAAAAACAAACAAACCAACAAACTATTTCTGGGCATATATTGTTCTAGGATGAGGCAACCACTCCCTCCCAGGAGACTTAGGAAGAAACACAGGGGCATTTGTCTGCCATGGGGGAGGGGTGTTCTTTCAGGTCCGGAGGTCGCCAATTCAAATGCCTTCAGGGGCCAGGCAAATGACACACAGAAGTGAAGCTAGTCGGGTCCAGGGTACTCAGCTCTGTTGGGGATTGAGAGGGGCCGGGGAGTGGACATCTGGCCAGTGGGCCCTAGAAGACGCACAGAGTCTTCCACACCCACTATATCATCACATCAGAGATGTGTTTGACCAAGATAGCCCTGGAGTGAGGGTATAAATATCCAAATGGCTCTTGGCAGAAAAACAAGCACATTCCCCAGCCTGGGATTAGTGAGCAGTAAATGTCTCTATCCCCTCTCCCGAGCCCCAGAGTTCATTCTGGCTGTCGCCGCCTGGCTGCCAAGACCTGGAGTTGGCCAAACAAGAAATCATAGAGGTCGAAATTCATCTCACTTGAATAGTGATGTTGGTGAAGACTATTGAAGGAGAGAACCCATGAATCAGTCCAGCCAGGAGCACTCCTTAGACGTGAGAGGGGTGAGACTGTGCCTTACAGACTGTGAACGTGGTATCAGGGAGGCCGTCCCTGGGACAGGAACACACTTGGTCAGACATCAGTTAAGAGAGGAAGACCCCCATGGAGATGGTTAGCACAGGACCTATGCTCACCGACTCAACATAGTAGTGGTGAGGGTGGGACAGAGTTGGTGTGGTGTGGGCTGGATTCCAGAAAGTACACTGTAGTTTCTTAGCGGTATTCATGTTTTTAGGGTACAATTTTCTCAAAGGACTGTAAATACAGACTTAAAGATACACAAATCACAGTTATATCACTTGATGAATTTCCACATGTGAAATACTCCATGCCAATAATTCCCAGATCAAGACTCAGAAGATTATCAGATCCCTGAAACCTTTTTGTGCCTCGACAATGATCATCACCCAGAGCGTGGCCATTACCCTGGCCTTAGTCCTATAATTTGGTGCTATACTTCCTATGGGTGGAAACACACAGCATGTTCTGAGCCTGGTGGTTTCTCTGTCAGGTGAGGTTCATCCAGGTTGGGGCCCAAAGCCCTCATTCCCTCTGCAGAGTTTGTATTCTCAAGTCTATGGCTGGAGACATTCTCCAGAGCCCTCTGCACCTAAGAACTTTAGGAGGAAGAAGTCCCTTCTCTGTGGCCCAAATTCAAACAAGGGAAACTCAGAACCGTCCTGCAGCTTCTGACTGAAGAAGACCGGGCAGGAGAGCGTAGGACTGAGTCCTCAAGGCGGTCATTTTTACCAGAGTGGACTGTCAGAACTCCCCCCGGCCCCCTCCCCCGCCCCCGCCCCGCTGCTGAGGTTCAAAGGACCAACCTTTACCTCCTGGTCTCTAAGCACAGGTTTTTAAAACTAAAAACAAGGCAAAGCCTATGACTTGGAGTTGAAGGGAGAGGTTTGCTATTAAAATGTTTTTCTAAATATGTTCTCCTTGCTCATCTTGCACACTTTAACCTGTTATATCCCGTGTCGGTAGTGCAGAGCTGTACTTCCCCTCTGGTTAGCTTCAGCAATGAAGGCTCCGGCATTGGATGATGGCTTGCGAGCCCAAGAGCTGGTATGGTAGAAAAGTCACAAAGGTGAGATTTGGTTCAAGGCAAGTCTTGACTACCAACATGAGGACCTGTCTGCTCCCACAGGCACCCTGCTGTTCCCATCTGCTTCAGGGGAAAAAGAGGGCAGTCTCTGATGTCGCGCTGCGGTGACCGGTCATGTGATGCTTGCCTGCTCAGCCTCCATTTCCCATTATTTGGGCACCCACCCTTTCCCCTCACCCAGCCCATGCCATCAGGAATGAGCTCCATGCTGAGCATACAAGAGACACGAAGGATGGAGTTATGCCTTCTTCCTCTTAGGGACACACAGAGAGCGTCTGAGGCCCCACCTATAACCTGGAGAGGATCAAAGAGTCAAGTAAACACAATGAAAGTGAAACTAAGAAGAGGAGAGCAGGAAGTTAGTTGAGTCCCTGGGACAAACCGTGCCTGCAGTCCATGACCCCTAAACTTTGTGTGTATAGTTTTTGTGCATCTTTTTGTTTTGCTTTGAGGAATCTTGTGTTGCTTGGCTTTGTTTTTTTCTCTCCTTCTTCGGAAGAGGGAGCACTTTGGGAAGAGTAAGAATCTACTTGGTCAAACCCGTCTCCATGTCCCCGCCCCTGCCCCCATCAGATTAGAGAACCACAGGCCTCGTATCCAGGAAGTTGGGATTGTGCAGACAAGGAAGTTAGGTCTTGAACTGCACTTTATTCTCTAAGTCTTCTATAAGTGAAGTCGGTCAAGTGGCAGCACCTCTTTGCAAACCATAGCGAGGTTGGCTTTGCCTTAGTGCTTGGGAAAGGGCCCCTCCACCCATAGTGAGCAGCTGGGAGCGCATGTGTCTCGGTCCAGCTGGGAACGACAAGGTGAAAGTGGGCAAAGGTATGCTCTTAACAGGAGGTCTACAGAGGAGCACCGCCAGTGGGGTGTCAAAAAGTATCTCTATATAGAAACTCACAGTATCAAACATGAAAATAAAGCTCATTTATAAATTATCAAGGGTTCACAAGGATGGGAGGGGAAGAAAGAGGAGCTGATACCAAGGGCTCAAGCAGAATGAAAATGTTTTGAAAATGATAATGGCAACTTATGTACAAATGTGCTTAAAACAGTGGATGTATGGATCGTTATAAGAGCTATAAAAGCCCCCAATAAAATGATTTACTAAAAATTTTAAAAAGTAGTTTTAAAAAGAAAGAAAGAAAGAGAAACAGACCGAGCAATGGGTTATAGGCTGGAGGGTCATGTGGAGCCTTGCTGACTCCTGTGCTTGCTGGGCTGACAGAGCCCAACCCACTAAGCTGCGCAGCAGGCTGGAGGCTACTGCTGGTTCACAAGCTTGTGGGGATGGAGAGTCCGGAAGGCGACGTCCAGAGAGCAGACCTGAGACTTCTGCAGGTTTCTCACCCATGACTTTCAGGCCCGTTCCAAGGCACAGTGACCCTCCAGGATAGAATGGCTCTGGGTTTCCCAGATGGTAACTTTTGTAGAGAGTCAGCAGCCTCATCTTTCTCCCATGGAACAGCTGGTGGTTTTGAACTACTGACCTTGCAGAGAGCAGCTCCATGTGCAACCCACTGCACTGCCACTGGGGCTCCTTGTTTCCAAACATGGGGCCAGAACCCAAGATGCCAGTGCTAAGAAAGAGCAGCTTATGTATAGATTCCTTGAAGCTACGCCCTTAAAGAAATTCCTCTCTCTGCTCCTTTCAGGTCTCAAAGTGGAAGGTGTCTGCCAAGCCACCGCAGCTCAGAGTCTACCAAGTTGACACCTCACATTAATCATCACAGGTACGTCTGAGTAGGAGGGAGGGAAACACTGACCCCCACAAAGGAGCTATTGGCTCAAATGAGTTGGATGTCTTTACCCCCCCACCCCCACTACCTGTCACCAGTACACTCTTTCAAAGACAGAGTGTCTCATCATGTGTCTTGGCACTTGAGAAATCCATCACTAAGTAGGAGGAAGAGTCACCACCAGGCATAAAACTGACAAACATGCCTCGGGCAGCTGATCAAGGGCCCCACCACCATGAATCACGTTGACAGCAGGCACCCTGAAAACAGAGGAGAAGGGTCCCTCTGCCGTGCACTCCTCCTCCCCCAACACCGGGCCCTAGTCGCATCCTGAGAAGCACAATGGACAGATCCCAATAGCACACGGCATCTCCTTGACCAGTATTTCTGAACAGTGTCAAGGTCTCCCCCAAATAAGGGGAGTCTAAGAAACGGTCATGGTGAATGGAGGGAGCCTCAGAGATCAGAAAGACTCCACATAGTGGGGTGCCCTGCAACAAGGGACTGGGGTGGGGGAACATGGAGAAACGGAACATGCCAGTAAGCAGCACAGCATTCATGGAGGTTCTCTGTGTCAAAGGCACCAGTTGGATGTAAGGAGAAGATGTGTGTGTTTGGGCTATATGTCTGTGTGTGGGGGGCAGGGGGAAGGGCAGGTGGTAACTGAAGAGGTGGTTATTCCAGCCCACCCAGCGCTCTGCAGGAGAAGAGCCAGGCCATTCGGTCCTGTAAAAATCACAGCCCAGACCACTGTGTGGAGCAGACATACTCAGCCACTCAGGGACCGCTGGGGCTCAGAATCAGTGGAGTCCCTCCTGGTGTCAATTGCTGGAGGAAGGTTTCTGAAGAGCCCAGTTTCCCCACCCAACCTGAACCAACCCTTAGCTCAGCCCACAGTGAGTGAGTGAGTAAGCCCTTGGCTTACCTGCAGGGTCCGGCTCTCCCAGGGCCTCTGGACCTTGGTCAGGAAGAAAGAGGAGGTTTCAGCATTGTTCTCCCTCTGCACAGAGTCTCTCCTTCTTCACACTGTGGGCGCCACTCCTTTTTATACTAAAGACAAACAATCTAACCTTCTTCTGGCACTGGATTATTGATGCCTGGAGAGAACTGGTGGAGAATGGAAGCTTAGAAGAAGCAAGAGTTCCTTCAGACAGCAGGTTCTGGCCAGCACACCCAGCTTTACTTAGGCTTCCTTTCACATCATGTTTCATTTCTTCAAGGTCTCACCTAGATGCCACTGGGTCAGCCTGTGGCCGCAGAATATCAATCAGTGGAAGTCCCCGGATGGCACAAGTATGTAACAGACCCACCAGGTTAAGAGGACTGGGTCCACTTAGAGGGACTTTGGAAGAAAAGCTTGGGGATTGAATTCTGAAAAAATAGCCCCTGAAAATCCGAGGGAGCCCAGTTCTGCTTGGACACATGAGGCCACCATGCACTGTGACTGATTGAATGGTTGCCTATGACAACAATTCCTTTGGGCCCCATGACCTCCCAGGACATGCCAGCGACCACATATGCGACATGGCAGCTCTACTGGGGCCATGAGGGGAAGGATTGGAGCCTGAGCTCCACGTGCAGCCTGCTGACGGAGCCCAGAGCAGGCCTCTACCTGAAGGGCTTCCCAGGTCTAGGTGCAAAGGCTGCTTCACTCCAGCCTGTTTGGGGGACTTGGGCGAGGCAAGGAAGATCCTTGGTCCTCTTTCTCGTGGGATTAGAGATTACAATGAGGATAAAGGTGCTCATGGGAGCCCGGCATTCGGCCTCTGGAAGGGTGCAGTACAGTGCAGTGCATCCCTGGGTGTTCACTGCAGATCCCAGCAGTACCTACCTTGTGGGGCTGTGGCCAGGAACAAAGGAGTCACCCCGTGATAAGTCCTCAGCACATGGTCCAGCTCCCCGTCAATCGTGTGTGGGTCCGTACCTGCGTTTACTTGTGGGGAATATGGCTATTGTTTGAGGAGAGGACCCTGGGTGTGCAGTGGTCAAGGGTTCAGCCGCTAATGGAAAGGTTGGTGGTTTGAGAGCCCCCCCCACTCACCCCTACCCCATGGAGGAAGACTTGGTGATTGGCACCCATCAGGAACACAGCCCAGAACACTCAATGGGCACCATTTTCACTTATCAGCTGTGGCCACCCTGACCATAGCAAAGGCACCCAGCCATAGCAGCAGTATTGGATCGAAAACTCCAGGAATTATAAGGTTCACCCAGTTCTCCATGATGGCCGTTCTCAGACTCAAATGCTTGAGGCAGAAAGGATCGATTCTTTAAGGGCCAGGGTTAACCAGCAGCTAGTCTGTGTGGACAGAAACAAGGCAGTCCGCTCATGGTACCCAGAGGCTTGCTGCTCATGTCCAGCAGTGATTAGGATCACCTTTACCCGAAGGGCTGGCTTGTGAGTGAAGCCGCAGTAATTCCCTTGGCTGGGGTACTGTAAGCAGGCCCGAATGCATCTCTTCTTCTACAATAGGACCCCCTACCTCCCCTCTGGAAACCATCCCTCTGACATCCAGCAACATGATCAATCACATGGGCTCACCTTCCCAATATCCTTGATATCCCAGAGGATCAATAACAGGCTTTCTTTAGAGGATTCCTGTGGATCTCTGGGGAGTTTCTCCTCTCAACATCCAGAAACTCCGAGCTGGGAGCCATCTTTGCCACCTAGTGGAGAGAGCTTGGCAGACCCTGAAGCCAATCCTGTGGGAAGTGCAGAGAAATACGGATCGGGCACATCTGGAGGTGTGGCGCAGGGGGAAGAGGAGAAAAGGAATTGGAGGGAGAAGGCGAAGTGGGAGGGAGGGGAAAGGAGGAAATGAAAAAGGAGGGAGGGGCTGAGGGTCAGCACAAAGCAAGAGAGAAAGGAATGAGGGCGGGGGAGGGAGAGTAATGCCTTCTATGGATTCGTGTCTGCATTTCCACCTCTAATCCCATAGGCCACAGGAGAGCTTGGGCCACGGCATTTCTGGGAAAGCAAGCTGATAAACTCTCTACTTTTCTCCAGGTCAAAAGGATTCTGAGATTTTCAAACTGGGACCCACAACCTCGAGAGAGGTGAGAAACCGGCACTCCAGAGGCATTTATTAAGCATGGAAGAGCTCATTCAGAAAGGAACAAAGTTTATTTGATGGATATAAATAAGGCGGCCAGCACAAAGAACTCATACACGTGGTAACAAAGTTATGAACCGTACATGTCGTGTACGTTGTATTCTACTGGACACAGGCTACGGTGACTGGAGAATACATGCCCACTGGTAGTTTCCAAAGAGTTCCTTAGGTTTGTTATGTATGTATGTATTTATTTATTTTCATATCAAGGTCCATAATCACAGGATCAATATCACAACCCACATGCCACTCACTTGAAGAAATACTACAAGAAGCACTATCAAACGAGGGTCTGGGGGACTAGAGGCACCAAGCCCTGGCAGCACTCATACGCCACTCGACACAGAAGCATCGCAGAGAGAGCTCATGTCAGCACGGGAGGTCTCGTCGTACACGCGGTTTTAAAAAAGGAAATGGAAACCCACTTTCAAAGGAAAGTTGACCGCGGCGGCGAGCGTGCACACCGGATACACAGACACCGTTAGGTACAAAATCAAGACTGTCCAGCAAAATTAAACGGGGCGCACACGAGAGCCTGCTTCTGCTCAAAGAAGACCGGCGTCTCCCACGTGCCCGCCGTCCCGGTGTGCACTGGTTGTTCTTCAGCTTCCTCACAAGGAGGGGACCTGCTCCAGTTTCATCACAGTGTTTGTTGTAAACCCAGAGACGATTCTGAACATATGAGAAGGGATTTGCGCTTCAGTTTTTGGTAACCCCCAAACATCGGAGAATATGACACGGCATGGGAAAGGACGCGATTTAAGAGATGTGATTTTGATTTTCTCGGGGCCTAAACAATATGACCTCATAAAAGTGAGATCAGTAATACTTCGAACCAACCTAAGCAGGGGCCAAAAAAAAATCATCCCTAAAGCAAGACCTGTGACAAAATTGGCACGTATGTAGAAAGAGCTCCCTATGCATGGGGATCTGGTGTGTGTTGTTTGCTTGCTTTCTTTGTTTCTCTCTTTTCCGTGCTGAGGGACTGTCTGTGTTTCCTACTTCAAGTATTCAGCTGCCAGCTTCGGGGCCAGCCCTGGCTTTGGGAGGCAGTGAGGCCCATCTGCTGGTGCACACTGGAATGCTTCACAGGGTGCCCGTGGGTCCGGGGTCTTCCAAGCAGCGTTGGGTTGAGAAAAAGGTAGGGAATACGTTTGTGAAGAATGCTGCCCCCCTGCTTCCCCAGCCAAAGCCTCCGTCCCGTTGACAGTTACAGGGCAAAGCTTTAAAGATGAATGTATTGGAACTGTTGACGCAACATAAGCTTTGACACAGTTTGCTCTACTCACTGACAACAAGAACAAAGCCAGAAGCAAGAGACTTGCATGAAGATAGCCTCCTGACCCACCAGGAAGGGACAGGGCAGGTCACACGGTGTCCTTGTCCTCCGTCTGGAAGGGCCTGCCCTAGGAATAGCTCTATGGCTCATGAGAGAGGTCCAGAGTTAATGGCACCAACATTTTTGTTTAGTTTTTTTTTAAGTAATAACATCGACTAGATCCAAATGCCAAAGACTTCAGGGATATGTTTGGATTTCTTTCCACAGCAGCAAAGAAAGACAACTAGATTGATTAAGGCCACTCATGCTTAAATTCACTGTTTGTCCTTTAGAAATGCAGGGTTTTTTTTAACCTCCCACTTGCATACATGTGGAAGGGTTTCTTCCATTGACAAGAAAATGGATCCATTTAAGAGCTGCACACATCAGCCAGATGCCCTCGTGAGTGTCACAAGGTTACAACAACTTGTGGTTGTTGCGGATTTTCAGAGGAAGCAGCAGAGTTGGCCCCTCCTGAGGACCGCGCCACTGCGTGCGAAAGACCTCAGAATGGTGGTCTCCGGCCCTGGCATGTGCTTTAAAGGACTCTACGCTGACACGGTGCGCAGAGGTCTGTGCAGACACATGGCTGTGTGGTTGCTCCTCATTCATCAATGTTTGCATGTCGGATGTGGACAATGCTTTGGAATCCACGTTGCAGACACGTATTGGAAAAAAAAGAACAAGAAAGTACCGTTCATTTACAGAAAAACCTAAGCTTACACTGTTTGCACTGCACTTGGATCTTGCAGTGTGCAGGAGTCCCAGCTTCCTCATGGAGATCTGCACGCACAGGAATGGGAAGAGCCTGAGGCACAGTTGGGGGACAGGCTTCAGGCTCTTGCCACTCTTCAGTACGTGGTCGGGGGAGATAAAAATGACGGATGACCCACTGAGATGCGCCCTGCATCGTCAGAGACACACACCATGTTCTTATAAGGCGATTTCCTGGCAAGTAGTAGTGGTTTAAAAAATTGATTTCATTTCCAACCTGGCCCAGAGGTAACCACCGATGTCACCATCAAAACGTGGTTCTTGGAACAGCGAGTTAAAGAAACAGAGGAGGGTAAAGGCTCGCAGTCTCTGGTGTTTTCCTTCCTAGTCCAGCACGCGCTGCACCTCAGTGCCCAGACACGCCAGCCAGTGCTACCCACACAAAGCAAACCAGTACAGTCTGAGCGGCCAGTGCATGAAGGATGATGGCCCCCACTGACCGGCCGTGCAGTCCCTGTCGAGAATGCTGCTGTCTTATGCGGTTCCCATTCCATGGAGCTCAAACCTACCCCATGGTATGTGGGTCCCCAGACAGAACGCTGGCCTCTGACCACACTGGGGCGGGAAGATGCCCACAGGTCGACGGAAGGGGCAGCATCCATCCCGATTCTCCGGCTCTGTGTCCTTCCTACCCGCATGTCAGACAGGCTTCGTGAGCGGCAACCGCGATGAAGATGATGGTGGAGCTGCTGAGCAAGGACGGGGACCTGCGGACGGGCTCCAGGTGCTGGGATGGGGGCAGTGATGGGAGTCGGCCTGCGATTGATTATCAAAAGGTGGCGCCGAGCTGCGTGCTCTTCTTCATCAGCCCTTCTGAAGCTGCAACAAGAAAGCACATCATTTACTTAGGTATCATTTTATTGGCGGGTGCTTCTGGCTCGTCTAACAATCCACACATCAATCGTATCGGTCCCTGTGGTGCTTATGTCCATCATCATTTTCAAAGCATTTTCTACTTATGCCCTTGATACTCTTCCTCTCTGTTCCCTCCCTCCTCCCCGCCCTCGTGACCCCTTGATAAAATCATATCTCACACTGTCTGCTGTCTCTCTTCACCCCACTGCTGGTAGCAGGGGGGGGGGCGCTAAACGTTGATCACTGCCATCACTTCCCCCTTCTCCCCCACAATTGCACATCCCTCAGCAGGGAAAGCAGCTGGTGCTGTGCACACTGACACCTAAGCCAACCCATTGGATGGCCAGACAACACGCAGCACTCTGCTCAGTGGACGCAGGGGGTGGTGGGGTGGGTAGCGGGCAGGAAGCATGCAGCAAGGGCAGAGGCACCACCACGACCTGGAGCCCGACCGAGGTGCAGCGCCCTGCAGAAGCACCACTAGTGCACAGAGCATGTGCGCGCACCCCAGGGCTGCACAGCCACTCAGGGCTCAGATCAGCACCTACACCCACCCCCACCCCGACCCCCTATCCGTCTCCATCGGAGTTTCTAGTCACTGGGTTTTGAAGATCACTTTTCAGCCTGGCTTCCAGAGGCAAGACTGCATCTCCATAATCTCTTACACAAATTTCCAAAGGACACGGGGTCTCTCATTAAAATCTTTCATCGAGAGTTAATGACCGAGCTGAGAGAGAACGATGGTCAAGGGCACATAGCAGGTGCTGAGATGCCTTCCAAGAGTGGCCCTTAGACCACAAGCCAGTTTCTCTTTCAACTGCGTGCACTGCAGCACAGTTTACTAGCACCCCACATCACGCTAAAGAAACACGGCCTCCATCATGACACAGGGCACACTCCGGGCCCTACGCGTCCGGGTGCGGTTGTGCAGACAAACTGGGGAAAGTGGGAGTGGGGGGCGAGGCCCCTTTTTCTGTTCCGATGCTCAGCCTCTGAGTCTGTGTCAATATCGCTCATGTGTGGCCTCTCCTGGCTCGGGAGTTTCCGGCATGTGCCCTCTCTGGTCTTCGGGAGTTTCCGGCTCATGGCCTCTCTGTGCTCGGGACTTTCTGGCCCGTGGGCAGCCATGCAGGCTGAGCAAGTGCATGTGCACGAGAGCATCTGCCCTAAGCAATCCGGCTGGGTGGTGGGGCTACAGTTTTCTGGAGAGCTCGAAGACCCATGTCTGCACAGGTAGATTGGTGATGCCAACCCCTCATTCAATAGTGCAGGGGACACAGTGGCATGGGTGAACGCTGCTAATTCCTACCCTGAGGAATCCGGTGTGGCCTGGGAACTTGGTTGGGGGCAGGGGGGATGACTTTTGCAGAGCCAGCAAGCTCGGCAGCTCCTGGCGCAGATCAGGTTACCCGTCTGGCACGTAAAACCTCTGCAAGTGCCGCATGAAACCCGTAAGGCGGGGCACGCTCTCTGCTCAGCACGCCGTGCATAGCTCCCATTCTTTTGTGTATCGGGTATTTCTTCATCACCCTTCCCGAGGACTGGGCAATGACTGGAGAGGCCCGTGATCAGAGAAGTCCAGAGACACCTGAAGTGGCATTGAAATGCACCGGCCATTTCCGCCGACGGTGAAGCCAGTGACAGGACTGCAGCAAAGGTCCCAACCCCCAACCAATGTTCCCTGGGGATCAGGTCATTAAGAACAAGCATGTCTTCCACGGTGAGAAGACCTATCTCTCCCTGCCCCCCCCCCCCCAAGCTGGGTAACAGCTCACCAGGCAGAGTCCCTGCCAATACTTTGCTGCCCAGCTGCCCATCATGGAACTCTCCAGAAAGGTGGTCTTTCTTTGCATGGAATCATTCCCTTTCCAAGAGGCTCCAGTGGAATGGAGGGAAAAAAACAAACCCAAACACCTCAAATGACACATCTCCAGGATTTAGAAATGCAGACGACCCCTTGTCCAGTAGCAAATATGCACCTGTTTAAAAGCAAAACAAAGGGACAACAGCCACCTGAGGTGCCATTGCCCTTGGTCACTGCCCCTGCCTTCCCCTGAGGGTCACCCATCCTAGACATGGTCACTGCTCTGTCTTTCCCTGAGGGTCATGCATCCGGGACCTGTCTCTGTGCATGCTCTTAGACAACACCCAGTTCTGTTCTTACAAAGCAGCCAGGAGGCTGCTGTCCAAACAAGGACATCTTCCTGTTGGTATCCCTGTCCCGAGTGCTCCCCAGGACAGAGCATGGGCCCTCAGCTATGGCTGGCAAGGTCTCCTCTGGCTCCTCTCTCCAGCTCTGCTCTGGCCTCTGACCCTCCTTGCTTCACATTCCCTCTGGCGGAGCTTGCTTCTGCGGCTCGACTGCTTTCTCTTCACTGCCCAAAGGTGTCTTCCTGTCTAACGTGCCGGCACACCAACCTTAACACAGCGGATTCTTACTTCTCCCTAAGCCTCGACTGAGAGTATGTCACTGCCTCCCAGGAAGTCAGGTGGGAAATGTCACATACATGCATGGTCCTCTCTTGCTCATGTAGTAGCCCCTGACCACGGGTTACTACTGAGCACTTAAAATGTGGCGGGTCCACATAGAGGGGTTAACCAGGGGCAAAATGCACACTGACTTTGGAAGATTTAGTACAACATTAATTAATGAAACAGATTGAAAACTATCTTAGGAATAAGTGTTATACCAATTTTATGTTGAAATGATGTTTTTAAGACATATTTGGATCAAATAGAATCTATCAGTATAATTAATTTAATCCACTTATTACTACTTTTATGTTGCTAGGAAACATGCAAAATTGCAGATATGGTTGCCTTCTTGCTAAGGATTAAAGTCTCAAAAACTGAAAGGGGTTCTGTAGGGTCCCTGTAATTTGGAGCTGACTAGATCGAAGTGAGTTTTTGTTGTTATTTGTTTGATATTTCTATTAGACAAGTTTAGGTCTAGACTACTAGACAGACCTGGTCTAGACTAGATGCTATTTGAGGACAGAGAACAGGCAGTCTTGCTAACTTAGCATTCTCAGTGGTTTGCCTGCACTGATTGATTCAGTCAGCCATTCCACAAATATTACAGAGCATGTATGACAGGCAGAATTCTAAAGTCACACCCCAAAATTCCTGGGACAATCGCATGCCCATGATTCTACAGCATTTCCTGGCAAAGAAAGGGGTTTTTGTCCAGCTATCTTTCAGGGAGCTTACCCCTCGGGTCTAATCTAATCACAGGAGCTCTTTAAAAGCAGAACACCTTCTCCCCCGGAACACAAGGCGTGGGGGGAGGGGTGTCACTGGGCCGGGGTGAACTGGGCAACAGGACAGGGACCTGAATGCATCCCGTAGGGCCCTAGAGACACCCACCCATGGCCGGCAGCCAGGAAGAAAACAGGAACCTTGGTCTCTCAATGGCCGGGAATATAATTCTGTCCGCCACTTGCATGGGCTTCTGAGACTTTATACAGAGCCATGAAATAATAAATGGGGGTTGTGCTAAGTCACTGTGTTTGTGGTCATTCATAAAGCAGGAAGAGGAAGGAAAATAGCTCCTTTCTGCACCAGCCAGTGCCCTGGGGGTCAGAGATACGATGGTGTAAAAGACATACCAGGTGCATGCTCTTATGGAACTTATATTCTCAGGAGGAAGAAAGACAATGGAAAGATCACACAAGTCCGTTGATGTAAAAAGACATGAAAATCCCCACCTTGGCTGGTGTCCACTGCACTCTGCGGCTAGTCACGGTTTACCGAGTAAATATATGACGATGAACACACAGATCTCAGTTTTGGGATGTGACAAGATGACCACTGATATTTTGAAGAGCAAAACAAAGATCATTCCGTTTGTGTGTTTGGTATCATTTCTGCACCCACAGACACATAAACATTACAAATGCATCCAAATTTATCAGTACTGTGTTTTAAACATTTCCTTCCTTAGAAATTATTTTGTATTGCTTAGACTTCCTGAATGCAAAACTATAGACAATATGGCACATAGCATCATCCTCCACCTCTTACCTGCTCATGTGCTGCACAGTGGTTGCC
Source organism: Nesogale talazaci (assembly GCA_004026705.1). Classification (NCBI taxonomy): domain Eukaryota; kingdom Metazoa; phylum Chordata; class Mammalia; order Afrosoricida; family Tenrecidae; genus Nesogale; species Nesogale talazaci. Next base: position 71,879 of record PVJH01004316.1, read on the forward strand.
TGTGTCGCTAAGACAGTGAGAGCTATGGCAGTGGTATTTAAATGCCAGCTGGGCCACCCTGGTGGATGGGCTTCAGCAGCTCTCTCAGACAAGACAGACTAGGGAGCGAGGTCTGGCAAAGCCTTCGGAGGATCAGCCAATGAAAGCCCCCTGGTACACATCAGAACCCTGTCTGAGGCAGTGCTGGGTCAGGAGACGCTCAAGTGTGTGGTGTGCGCACCCCTGGACCCAGGGCTTGGGCGAGGTGTTCTTTTGTAGCTGAGTTGTTGGAGCTGCCCCGTGACTGCCGAGGAGCAGAGGCAGGACACTGAAATAGCAAACCAGGGTGGACTGAGGCTGGGCACATCGTACTTCTGCAGGAAGTGGCTAGGAGGACAGGAGAGGAGGCTCTACACGTGTGGCGTCTCATGGCTACTCCTTCAGACGGTTTTTCTGTGGAATAAAGACACCTGCCTGGCGACAGCTTTCTTCGCCTGCCCTTTGTGTACCGGTTTGCAGAAAGGGGTTGGGGCGGGGGGGGGGGTGTGCAGGGAGAGGTCTTTGGTAAACACTGAGGAGGTTAAAGGGGAAACTGGTTAATCACAGTTATAAAACGCAGGCGATTTTTGACATCTGGGTTCATGTCCATTATGGTCCATGTGCTTTCCAAATGTGTGCAGCATGCTCCCACATCCCCAAACAGACACCCAGTTCAAGAACAGCTTTGGGTGCCCGTTCTAACACCTTGCCATGGGAGTGGGCAGAGCAGGCAGGCCCCAATGAGCTGATGGGCAGGGACCCGTCGGGAGCAGCTGGTGCTGGAGGCCTGGCAGCAGGGCATCTAACAGAGTCCTGTCTGCCCCAAAGGAGAAACAAGAAAACCCCAAACTGTAACTACATCTGTGTTATCACTTAACATCTTTTAAGAGAGGGCGGAATGGGTTCCCTGTTTTGCTCATGAAGATTTATTTATTATTGCTGTGATCAAAGTGGCAACAAATTATGTTAAATCATGTAATTTTCCTGATAGGAGCAATCACCTTGAAGCCATAATTCAAAAACACGAGTAGAGAGCCACATTTTACCTTTCTGCCTGGATTTCTGTAGCTCCACAGGACAAGAAAATGTGACATTTTTGACCCCAGAGCTCTGTGCAGTGGGGGCGGCTATAGTCAGGCTGGGCTCAGGGTGGCTCACTGCTGTCAGAAGTGAGGAAACTCGCAGGGCCAGGCAACTGGGAGGACTCTGTAGTCCGCCCCTCCTCCCTGTGCTGGGAGCCACCGACCCTGGCCGCTGTCTGAAGTGGAGTTCGGGTGGATACGGGATGTGCTGTCCTAGATGGCCAGCTGGGTCAATTTAGGGCTTATTTTTGCTCTCATGATTGCCATCAGGCTAGCTCTAGAGACTACCTCCTGCTGTGCCTTCTGTCACCGTGCTCTGTGCACGAAGTCTCTCAGATGAGTTTGGGGACACCCTGACGCTTACACTTAAAGGAAAGGAGCACCTGTACCGAAAGCCCCACCTTCTGGGCCACATCTTCTTGCTGTCAGAGCCGACCCACTCTGACATTGACCCAGACTCTTCCATTCTAGTCGTTCAGACTCTGCCTCTCCACTTTTCTCTCCCTCCCAGAGCATCTACAGTATGTCCTCGTATATTTTCATTTAAAACCCTTCAAAAATGTCAGTCCATTCCTCTTTAGAAAAGATTTACCTTAGTAGCACAATAATGCCAACATTCATTTAATATACATGATAGCTTCAGGGGGATCCTGGGTGGTGTAAATGCTTAACACACTTGACTACTAGCAGAAAGGTGGAAGAGTCAAGGCCACTGGGAAACACCCCAGAAGGAAGGCTTGCCCAATAGGTAACAACGTGATGGGTGGGGCAGGGAATGAAGCAGTCCAGGATCTCATCTTGCTTGGGTCCATGGTCAGTGCTGATGAAAGCAGCCGTCACAAAGAGCTCCTGAAAGCATTGAAAAGCGAGGCTGTTACTTGGAGCATGAAGGTGTGCTTGATCCCAGCTCTGGTATTTCCCTACTGAATGAGGAAGACAGAAGGACAGTCAGCAAGTGTGAATGATGCCGCTGGAGAAGACTATCGAACATGCTGCGGGCTGTCCAGAGAACCAGCACACCTTGAAGAAGTACAGCCAGAATGCTCCTTCAACAGGAGGACAGAGATGGTCTCATGGACTTTGGACAGGGTGTCTGGAGACACCAGTCCCTGGAGAAGAACATCATGCTTGGTCAAGAGGGGTGGGGGTCGGGGCAGCAAAGGAGGGAGTGTGGCTGGAACCATGGGCTCATGAACAATTGTGAGGTGGGCACAGGACTGGGTGGTGCTTCCTTCTGCTGTGCTGTGAGCCAGAACTCACCCCGTGGCACCCAACAAAAAGGCCACCAAGAGCCCTGTGGGGCTCCTGCTACACGCGTCAGAGTCACCTCGAGGGGAGTGGGGGACACCGTCATTGCCTCATGATTCCAGAGCAGCCTGATTCCTGAAACCCTCACGATGACTTCCTGGCCTGAGCACTGTGCCTCTGCCTGTCCTTGGCTCAGCAGCCATTCCCGTTCCCCATGCCCAGCGCCGGCCTTCCTGTGGGCAGCACCAGGGCACACAAGACTAGTACACACTCGTCTGCATGTGTAACCTGCCAGGCGGGGGTGTTCGGCTCTCCTCTCCTTCTCAGGAGCAGACCAAAGCAGGGGAACCTGCCACTCAGCACCCCGGTCAGGGCTCAAGGTGATTTGAAAGCACAGGGTGCTTAAATATAAGGTTACCTGTGATTTCTTTCTTCCTTTCATGGGGGAGAATGCCCACCCAGAAAGGCCTTTGTCCCTCTGCTTCAGGACATTTCCAGCTGGGCTCTCTGGACATTTGGAGCAGGGCAGTGTGTGGCTATGGGCTGCCTTGTGCATTGCAGAATCTTCCACCATCCCTGGTCTCTGCCCACTGGATGTAATAGCCCTCCCTGCCCACTCCCCCGACTGCTCCACCCAAGTTCAAACACTTAAAAATGTCTCCAAAAGCCCAAACCAAACTGACTGCCATGGAGTCATGGTTACCCATGTGGAGGGTAACCACCCATGGAACGCCTACTCAGGGTCAACCCCAGCCCTGGGGAGAACTACCAGTGTTCATGCAGTAACACAGTGAAAACCTTAAATACCTCTAGATATTTCCCAATGTTCCCTGGGGGTCCTCCCCTCACTGAAAACCAGTGGCCTAAACTGTTGCTTTTGTGCATTCGTCACAATGTCATTGTTAACATGCTGATACCTGGGTCGCTCGATGCCTGTAGGTGTGAGCTCATGAGCACACTGACCTGGTCCAGATATGAACAGTGGGGACCGCCCTGGTTCTGAGCCATCATCCTGCTGCTGCTGACAGGGCTTCCTTGATGTTGAGGTCTTGTGGAAATAGGTACAGCCAGAGTAATAAAACTAATGAAAATGTACCACCGAGTGACATAAAGTGGAAATGCCACAGTCCTGAGATAGCAAGACACCCAAGACACTTTGCTGAGCCCAGTGAAAAGGTAAAATCATGCTTAAATTTATAGCATTCCTCCAATGTCCCTCTAGGAGTTTGGGTTCTTGCCAGGGTTCCTTGTTAAAAATTTGTTAAACGTGTTTGGCATTAATGCAAACACAAAGTGGTCATTTGTTACAGATTCTATTGGAATGCATTCATTTAAGGCCACGGCGTGGTTACTGGGAAGGGGCGGGTTCAGTAAGCACATTTTAAAGCTGCAATGATGTACATGGTGTGCAGCGGCCCAGCGGCTGCAGACGTCGCTGACGGAATAACCACACATTGTGTTTGGATTGAAAGGGGAACCTTTCAAACATAACGGGGAGAACAAAAACTGGGTTTGTTTGTTGTCAAAACTCATGCTAGTCTTTCCTCTCTGAACTGGTTAATGTAACCAGACGTTGGGCACTATGATTTCTAACGTCTTAAATTGGCAGAACATGCAGGTTAAGATCATGCTGTGGGAATCGCCATGTGGCCTCTGGGGTGAGGGCAGACTCACGAACCAGAGTGCCCAGGTCTCGCGGAGAGGGGACGAATACCCGGGCATTCTAGAGACTCTCACTCCGAGGACCAGCCTCTGCACCCTCAGATTTGTTAGGTGATCCGGAGCGAGCAAACCATCAGCTTTCATCACAAGGCCCTGGAATCCTGTGAGCAAACACTCTCAGCCCGTGTCTAGCACCACCACCACCCCCAACTCCTCCCACCCCCCCACACACCCTCAACTGTACACACAAAGGCATACTGCTGAGTAATGGTGACTTTTCAGCCAGATGCGGAGAGCTGGAAGTTCTGATAAATGTGTGTGTGCGCGCGCGCGTGTGTGTGTGTGTGTGTGTGTGTGCTGAGGGTGGGTGGGGTGGGCAGGGAGCTCCTTGACACCGGGTGGCATTTGGTGGGAATGTCGGAGATTATTGTCATTTCATTTCAGCACCCCTGCATTCTCACTAGAAGCTGGTGTTAAAGGGGAACTGAAAATTCACACATTCACAAGATCATTCCGAAATTCTTTACTCCGATCCCCCTCTTAAACACACTCTGTGCCATGGAATGCCAGGTCACGAAATCCAGGCATCCTGGGAGTGACAAGCCCCATGCGCTCCAAGTCTCCTGTGCTGGTCTCCTTTGCCATTTGAGTTGGGATGGCCTAGGATGCCCTTGATGACACAGACACAGGGCCCTGCCACCCTCGCTCTTAGAAGAGTCCTTGTTCAAGAACAAACCGGGAGAGAACTGAGTTCCCCATGCACCATGGCCTGCAGACCCATGCCTGTCCTTTGTGGATGCCACACGGGACAAAGGTGGCTCCAAACAGGGAGAAAAGACTTCCCAGCGAGTAACAAGAATGCAAGATGCATGTGGCGAGACACCCCTCCCCTGGGGCTATCTCAGGGCAGGCTTTGGTTCGTGGAGAGCTGGACATCATTGGCTGGACTGTCTTTGAGAAAAGTCAGTTCCCAGGACAGCCGCCTGTGTGTCCGCATGAAGCGGTGCTCAGTAGGTCCTGATGGCTGTCTGTCTAGGAGCGCACCACCCTGCTGGCACGGTGTTGAGAGGCTGGGCTGTACACCTCACAGTGAGCAGTTTGAAACCACCAGTTGCTCCTCGGGTGAAGGAAGAAGCTTTCAACTTCCTTGAAGACTTAGAGTCCCTGGAACTGAAAGGGGCAGTTGTACTCTGAGCTGGAGGATCCCTCTGAGAATCAACTCAGAGAGGGAGTGTTTGGGGTCTTGGCGGACACTTGTGTGTGGACTTGAATGGCCGGCCGACCTTCCTGGGCATAATAATGTCCCCAGAAAAGGATGCAAAAATAACACATCGCTCCAAGCTTGATACCATAAGCAGACATGGTTGTATGGACACGTGGCATAGAAGGGCTCGTGACCGTGAGAGACCTGGAACTGAGTGCTCTGTTCCCTTCAGCTGAATGACTTCCTTCTGGCAGCAACTGAAGTTTATTTTTGAGATTTCCCAACACAAACGAGACTAGAGTGAGCCCCAGTTGAAGCCTCTGACTGGAAGAAGGCAAGGGCTCAGCTTATCGATGTGCTTATCATATTTCACAGCTGCGGAGACGCCCGTTCTCCCTCAGATGAGCGAAGGCGCTGCCCTGGAGAAGGCCCCGGCGAGGCATCTTGGAGAATGTGAACCATGGAGGGACAATTGGATCTCTCAAGTTTACTGAACAGAAGTGGCTCAGATGACAAGTGTTTACAACAGGATCTTCATAGAGCCAATCATGGCAATTAATCCCCGGGGTTGAAGGCGCCCTTCCCGCCTCGCAGAGGTGGAATGCCATTTACTCTTGGGCTGGCGACTAATTAGGGGTCTCGTTTGAAGATCAAGGTTTTGCGATCCCTGCTTCTTAATAACATGGTTTGCCTGTCGGCCACCTGGGTCCAGGAGAAGCCTCCCTCTCCAAACAGCAGGCATTGCCTTAGGCCAGAGCAAGTGCGGGCTGGAAACCAAAGGTCCTGCCTTTTGAGCAATTTAACCTCTTCAGCACCAAGGACTTGAAACCCAGTGCTTGACACTAGCTGCCCAGCAGTGGGGACGTGTGCCCTTGCCGCTCCTGCGGGGCTGACATCCTGGCTGCTGTGCAGAGAGGCAGCTCTGAGAAGCGAGCAGTGGGAGGCACCCTGTCTTGCCAGGTGGGGCGGCAGGAAGACTCCACTTGGAAGGCTTTTCCAGATGAGTGCCACATCAAGAGGCCCTCTGCATTTGCTTCGGGTTGGGCCGTTTCTACAACACATCTTGGAAGTGAATTGGGAAAGATGGGGAGGGCAGAGAGAGGGAGCCAACTGCTCTTTCTGGGGTCGCCAGACCCAAGAAGCCACGATGCCGGCATCTGCAGCCATTCTCTCGGGGTCTCTGTGGCTTGCTGGGAGAGACTCCACTGATGTCTACCCTACATGGTGGGGCAAGGCCAAAACGGCAGGGAAAGCAAGCTGCAAGGAATTAGACTTGCGACAACTGGGCAAAGCAAAACAGCGGCTGAGGTCGGTCCTCTGGCTGTTGACACACTGGCCGGGGTGGGTTGTGGTCACTAAGCCCATTAGCGTTCCGCTGTGGCAACAGCTAATGCAGCAAGCTCAATGTGTTTTTGTTTAATTTCTAAATGAAGGGGGCACGCAGCAACGATGGCCGGCGCAGAAGGCAGGCAACCCCACACGCCTTGAACACAGTCGTCATTGTAACGACCTGAAATCCATTTTTAAACTATTTCTTTTTGGCAGATAGGGGCCACGTGGAGTTTTCTGTTGGATCAACTTTGCTGTGGTTTCAACTTGCTGCAGACTTCTTTATGTTTTCTAAGTGGCCACCGAACCAGAAGTTGTGGCAACTAGATAGTAGCCTTCTCAAAAATACAACAAAACTACACACCACACCACACCACACCACACCACAATACTGTACAGTAGCATAGTACAACACACTACCACAGCACACCACAATGCAACGCAGCACACCACACCACAAGAAGACCCAATACCATGCCACAACACACTTAACCTCACCACACAACACCACACCACCACCACCACGAACCAAACACAGGCACACAACCCACCACACCACACACCACAACACAGCCTGTTGTGGGAGGTAGAAAGGGATATCCATAAGCACGCACCCGCAGCCCCTGCATGCAGGCTGGCCTCCTCCCAGCATTCTAGCCCTCTGAGCGCCCAGCCCCATCCACCTGAAAATTGCAGTGCAAGACCAAAGACACATTTGGGGCTCTTGGGTGGACAGTGAACTGGGTCCTTAAGTAGAACACAGGCAACTCAGTCTGGAATTTGTATTTTCCCCCACCAGCTACTGATGACAGCCATAAGAACTCATCCTCTCCCCATATCCTCCCGCCTCCCTTCCCCAAGGATAGGTCCCCACCACCACTGGCTGAGCAGAGACTGAGTGACCGTTCTCTTCCGGCCCACTGCCAGTGAGTCAGTGTGATCCACATCAACCCCAGACGAGCAGGGTGGAACAGGCCCTGTGGATTTCTGAGACTAAAGTCTCCTCTTTCTCCTGTGGAGAGGCTGGTGGTTTTGAACCGCTGACCTTGTGGTTAGCAGCCCCGTACGTGACCCAGTGTGACACCAGGGCTCCTTACGTCTCTGCGGAGGGTGCTGTTATGAGCTCCAGAAACAGGCACACAGAAGCACAACTACATGCACTTGCAGTGCATCCGTGAGGGAGGGGCTTTAAGAAGCCCGTGGAAAAGTGGAACGAAGACATCTTGGAGTTTTCCCATGCATTTTTTGTTTGTTTTTGGCTCCCTCGTGTATGCACCAGGAGAGAATGCCTTTACACCACAACTGCCCTTAGGGGGAGGGAGGAGCTACTGGAAAATAAGTCTGGGCCTTTCCCTGCCTTCTTGGGGTTTTGCCCAGACACCATGTCTTTTCAAATGAACTGTTCCTTGATGCTCTTTCTTGCCCCACCAGGAGTTCACCTATCTGTCCAGCTCACCCCCGTCTGCAGGACGTCGAAGTCTCCTTCAAAAACCTGGGCTTTGGGGTCCCTCAGATCATGTGCACCCCCACCCCCTCACCCTTCAAGGAGTCTGCACAATGGTCTTCCGGCTCTGCTATCTGGGATGATTAATCACTTTTAAATTGAAAAAAATTAAGGGCTGACACATCTTCCCTGCCGCCAAGGCCTTTGCCTTAACAGAGACCCAGGGCTTTTTCTTTCTCTAGCGGTTCCAAAGCTGCGCGTTTTTCTGCGGGAAAGTCAACTGCAGAAATCTCATCCTGGAGCCCCAAGCCATCCGGCGTAACATCTTCATTTCATTTAGGAGGAATGCCACGATGGGTCGTTTATCATCCTGAGATGGAGAGCATTCTCTGGAGGGCTCCAGTCTACGGCTCCTGGGCCACAGCTGATGGAATATTCACATGTCTTCTGGCCACACGAGGCCTTTGGGGTCCAGGTCGCCTTTGAAGGAGCAGGATGCTATAAAGATTATTGGGAGAGGGTCTCCCTGCTCAGGCAAACTCTAATCTCGAGACTTGCCTGGCTTCAAATGAGACCCTCCCTCAGCTGTGCCCCAGGGTCTGCTGCGGAGCCCCTCCCACGCCTCAGTCCCCGCACGTGGGGTCTTGCTCGTCTGCTCTTAACCATTGCTTCAGAAACCTCAGTGTGCAATCCACTGACCCCGCCAGGGTGTGACTTCTTGTCCAGTCCGTTTCTGTTTAACCTAAAGTTGTCTCATTCGAAAGAACTGTTACCTCTTTCAACAGAATAACCCCCTAGGCCCACCTTGCCCAGGGCGTTAGGACAGAGCCGCTGGACGGGTCCCTACATGGACAGGAATGTCATCCCTGTGCTGAGCAGCATTGCTGGACAGGAGGAGAAATGGCCAGAGGACTTTCTAACAAAAGCTTTTAGGGTGTCTGGTATCTACATCTACCAGGAGGTCAGACGGTGGCTCACCGCCCTGGTTCGAGGTCTACGTGTGGCACAGGGCCTCTGGACGGTTCTGAAGAACAAGGATGTGGCTCTGAGGACCACAATGTCCCTGGCCCGAGCCCTGTGCCTTCACTCACCTCCTCTGCGTGTGGAGGCTGGGCATGCAACAGGGGAGGCAGGAAGAGCCCGGGCGTTTGGCTGGTGGTGCCGGTGAGATTTTTCAGAGTACCATGGACTCCAAAGGAACCAGCCGCTCTGTCTGGGAGGAGGGCCAGCCAGGTGCCCCTTAGAAGCCAGGGCGCAAGACTTCCTCTCCTGTGCTTGGACATGTTGTCAGGAAAGGACGTACCTGGTACAGTAGAGGGGCAGAGCGGTGGGGGGAGACAGACTGATGCAGCAGCAAAGGGCAGAGGACACAGGACCTGCTCTGGTGCTCGCAGTGTCCTGCGCATTGGCACCCAGTGGAAGGCACCCACGGCAGCTAAGACTGTCACGGACCTTATCTGGCCTTGTAGGGAAAATGAACCCCAGTGCCCAGGCCCAGGGACATTCTCGAGGGTACAGCGAATACCTGGACATGCCACGAGTCGGAGCCATCCGACAGCTGCTGGCAGCACACGCACGACAAGTTGAAGAGCCACGATGCACCTTCCACGGTGGTGGTTCTAGGAAGCACACACAGGACCAGGTGCCTCCAAAGTTGCCATGGCCCATCTCTGTGCGCACACATGCACATGCTCACATACACACACATGCACATGCGAACATGCGCGCGCACGCGCACACACACACACACATGCACATGTGCACGCATATGTACACACACACACACTACTTGCTCAGGAAGTACACTGCTGGAAGGACTATTTTATAGGGAAGCAGTGACGTCCCTTCTCAAACAATGGGGGGTTTGAGGAAAGCATAGGTTTCAGAGGGAATCTAAGGCCAGGCACATGGACAGTGCCAAAAAAGCAGACGTGGTCTCTGGTTTGAATTTATGTTCAAACCCCATGCCAAGTCCACCCTTGCAGGTCTGCGTGAGGCCTGAGGGCCCTGGGCTGCAGCCCACCGTCTCTCCACCCCCGCTCCCAGACAAGGTGCTGCAGGGACCCCACAATCGTCCATCAGTGCAGGGCTCTGCGAGCCACTGAGGGAGGGTCAGCAGGGTGCCCCTCTCCTGTGGGCCATGGGGCTGCCGGCCACCACACTGCTTCCAGCCCTAAGACAGAGGAAGCCCGAGAGGGAATTCCAGCTCTGCCTTTCCTGCTGGTCAGTCACTTTGAAGATTAAAGAGGGGAAAATGCATTTTCATAATCCGTGGCCTAGCTGGAAGTTTCCCTATTAAATCCCAAGGTCTTGGAGGTGGGGATGACTGTGTTTAACTCCTCCAAGACAGGCCCAGCATCCAACTCAGGGTCTAGAAATGCCTTAAGGACAGAAACCTGCTCTTCAGACCACGGGGATGGGGGATGGCTATGTGGGAAACCAAGACAGGGGTGAGGTGCTACTGTTTCTGGGTGGTCAGTGCCAGCTCCCACGTGCAGCAGGCCCCCACAGTCTTCTGAAAGTCCCATGACCCCCACAGGTCTCCGCTTCTAGCAGAAAAGTTCCTTGGGACCCCACCCGGGTCGCAGTGGGCAGAGGCTGTTCCTGCTTGGCAGTACCGTGAAGGGGGCTCCTCCATAGGAGGGCACGGGCTGCTGTGCACTTGTGGCTGCGTCTGCTGGGAGCAGACCTTCCCCATCGACCTGCCCAACCCTCCATGAGCACCCCACCCCCACCCCATGCTCTGCTTCTCTAACTGGGTGCCAGTGGGCAGTTGGTTCCTCACCCACCCCCCCAACATGGTCCTTCATGTGGCTGGCTGTGTGCGTCACAATCACAGTAGTGTCCCTGTGTGCGTGCCACATGGCCGGTGCTCAGGACTGAGGTATGGGCTGGACCCCCACAGTGGAGACAGACTTTCTGACTCGCAGTGTGTGCCGGGCCTGCCTGTCAACACCCTACAGTGAGCTCCTCACCCAGGGCCACCACTGATGTCTAGGCCTGGCTGCTCCTCTTCTGCTCTGTGAGCTGTCCTGGGCACCATGGGGCACCCTGCAGCCCCCAGGGCCTCGATCCAGGGGCCCCGGTGGTGGCGGAGTTTCCGTGAGTTCTTCCTGTGTATGTTTGAGGGGTCTTCAATAGCCCCAAGGGAAAACCCCATGATCTTTTCATTCCACTTCCTCACAGGCTCTTTGGAGCCACCCTTATGCCTCTCTATGTGCACTTCTAATGCATGCAACTTCGTCTCTACATGTCTGTTTGGGGGCTGTAAGATGAATTCAGGACAGACACAGCGGGAGCCCTGGTGGCCTCGTGGGAGGTGTGTTGGGCTGCTAACTGCAAGGTGAGCAGTTTGAAACCCCCAGGGGCTCCACAGGAGAGAGGAGGGAGGCTTCTGCTCCTGTAAAGAGTTGACGTCTCAGAAACCCCCAGGGGCAGATCCACCCTGCCCTGTAGACTTCTGTGAGTCACAACGAACTTAATGGCACTTGGAGGTTTTGTTTTGTTTTTAGGGGTGTGCTGGAGAACTCGTACCCACTAGATGCAGTGCCCCCCCCCCCCCCCCCCCCGCCCTTACTAGCCTCCCCTGTCAAGCCATGGTGCTCCAAACTGCAAAATGCCTCTCAGGGACCAGAAGTCCTGGTGGAGAGCCATCAATGTGAATTAACCAAGCTCACCGTTGGGACTACCTCACCAAGCTGACGGCCTGCTTCCCCTGGTGCCCAGCAGACAAGACGGCGACCCGGAGTTCCTAAGTCACTCTGCCCAAAGTCACATGACCAGCGGGAAGCTGAGCAGAGGCAGGCAATCCCGCCTGTGCCTTGGAAGGGAGCTGGGGCGCCAACAGGTGGTGAGGCCGTGGGTGTGGGACCGGGCCTTGCCTGTGGAGCCTTTACGCAGGGAGTCTCTCGGCCGGGGCCTTGGTGCGTGGGGGTGTCGCATGGATGATCTCCCGTGGGGCTGGACTGGGTTCCTGGAAGGAGCCTTCTGCTCCAGACCCGACACACAGCCCAGGCCCTCTGGGAGGAAACTGTGTGGGAGGTCACAGGAAGTCACCCCGGGGTGCAAACCCCTGGCCGAGATGAGGTGGGAGACGAAGAAATGGATGGATGTCTCCCCAGGGCCTTGCGCCGTGGTGGGATTGCAGCCTGGGCCTGGGGCAACCTCAGTCCGGGTGGTCGTCTGGGCTCAGGCATCAGGTCACCTTCCCTTCCTGCACCAGCAGCTCCATCCTTGGGCCCTGAGGTGGCACTGCCCACCTGCGCAGGGCTGCCAGGAGTGTCGCTGTGACAGCGTGAGATGGCCTGTCAGCAGCAACCTGCACGTGGTCACTCGCGGAGGCCGGCTCTCTGTGTTCATCTGGGCAGCCAGGTAAATCCCTGCCCCTCCGTGAGCGGCAGCTTGCTGGCCTCCCAAGCAATCCTGGTAACTCCCCTCTCCCCGCCCAGCCCCTGGAGGCAATAGTCAAGCTATCAACGTTAAGGCTCTGAGCAGGTCTGCTACAAGGAACCTCCTTACATTGTTACAAAGCAGAGAAGCCACTTGGAAGAAGGCGGCCTGACTCAAGCCACGGTCTGTCCAGTCCGTGCGTGGCCGCTCACCCTGGTAAGGGTGGGCGCATTTGCCCCGTGCTGCTGGCCAGGAATGCCCCTTCTCAGAAGCCGCACGATAAAGTGGTCAGGAGGAGGGAGCCCGGGGAGACCTCGCCTCACTTACTTTGGACACAACAGCAGAGGAGACCCTGCTAGAGACCCAGGCAGCTGGAACGACAGACCCTAGCATGCCAGGAGTCGAGGTGGCATAAGACAGGGCAGCACTCCATGAGTCAGAGCCCATGGAATCTGATCTGGAGTGAACCCACTGAGGATGCCCTTGTGCCCCATCAGGTATGGTGGAAGGAAGCCCTGTAGCTCGCTCTCCCGCCTGCCCAGTCCCCGGCGGGGCCTCTGACCAGAGCCTCCCAGACTCAAGAGCACCCACCCCCACCCCGGGTGTCCTCGCCTCCATGACTCAGGAGCTGGACCGGCGCCTGGTCACCTTCACGAAGAGCCTGTGCAGATCCAGAGAGCGCACATCAGAGGGGTCTGGACGCCCCGAGGGGGAGGGAACCGGAAGCTCCCCCACATGGTAAATTCCAAGCCTGCGAGAGAGGCAGGCAGGCCTGGGGCAACTCCAGCAGCCTCCGCATTGGCAGCCGCGGCTCTCTGGGCTCTTCCTGTTGGCACAGCCCACCCTGCTTGACAGAGCTCCATGGGCTTGATCTTTTTCCTCCCCACGGCTCCAGCTGTTAGATAAACTTTCAGGGATATTTCTGTGGCAGGTACAAACCTGGACAGGAAGCTCCAGGAAGAAATCCTAAATTAATTATATGTCAACATTTAAGCCACAAGAAGGAGCAGTTGTCATAAATTTTTTGAAGGTTAGAATCCAATTTTAGTTGTAAAAGCGGGCGAAGGCACTGACTCACTTGTGAATGAGTGCCAACAAAATGATATATTTTAGATTCTTTCACAGCTTGTTTTGGCTAAACACAATGAAAAAAAGAGGGAGGGAGGGAGGGAGGGAGGGAGAGAGAGAGAGAGAGAGAGAGAGAGAGAGAGAGAGAGAGAGAAAGAGAGAGAGAGAGATTATCATTTTTACTCTTCAGTGGGCCGGAATGTTCTGTCCTGCAAAAGGAGTTTGCTGCCAACAGGTGCCAGAGCAGAAGCAGCCAGAGGGATGCACCCATCTTTCCCGCGGGCTCCTGCCTCTACTGAGTGGGGAGATGGGGTCCCAAAACCAACAGCAGGCTGACATCACTGTGGACCAGGCACCCCAACACATCAAGCTATCCCAAGAATTGCCCTGCTGGCTTCTCTCAGGTCCCAACACCAGGAAACACCCTGTCTGAAGTGCCCCACTCCCGGCGTCCATCTGTCCTGCATGAGTTGAGTGGATAGAAGAGTCTCCATTCAGAGTCAGGAATGCAGCCAGGCCATGGTCATTCTGCTTTCTGCTCCACTCAGGCGATTCTGCGTTTCAGCCAGCAGGGACCTGGCACTGGGGTGCCATGGCGAGTGCAGCATGGGTCTGGAGCCCTCTGCACTTGCTGGAGACGTGTGTGCTTGTGGGCAGCAGGGATGGCGTCTGGTGTCCGGGAGGGGACGCCTGCCCTGTGAGGGCAAGGACATGGGAGTTAGCCAGGACAGAGGGGGTGGGCAGTGTGCATCCCCAGAACAGAGGCAGGCCCAGGCCACCTGGAGGCCAAGGAGAGTCGAAGTACAGAACGGGAAGAGGGACGGGGGATGAGGACGGGGAGGCACCGCCCAGGGGGCAGGACTCGCAGCTCCCTGGAACAGGCAGGGGGAGCCCTGGGAGGCAAGCGGCCTGGTCAGCCACGTGATTTGAGAGGGTCCTTTTGGAAGGTGAAAAGGCATTGCGTTCTTGGGGGACGCACACCCCGCATGACCAGGACAGTCTTAGGGTGCTGCTCCTAGCAGCCCTTAAACCCTGGTATCCCGGGTGGGGGGGGGCAGCTAAGGGCATCTTCCCTTGTCTCCAGTGCCCGATGACCTGGTGGAGCCGTCTCCGCTCCACGCCCTGGGCTGGAGCTCTCCCAACGGGGGCCCTCCGTGAGAGAACTGGCTCTCAAAGTCAATATTTGTCTGCAAGGAGCAGTTGTGTCTGCATGGTGAAAGCCCTAAAAGCTGCTTTCTTTTTCTTTCCTTCTTCCCAGAGATTCCAATCCGTGTGGTCTTTCCACCATGAAGCAACCTTGTCCCCAGGAAACCCCTGAAGTGGAGCTAGGGGGGCCGGCAGTCTGAACTCCTAAACAGTAGGCTCCCGGCAGGCGCAGGAAGCAACAGAGGGCCAGTCCCCAGGCCAGGTCCATGCACAATTGCCGTGCTTGTACTGCGGGTGGTGGGGCTGGACTTCCTCGCACAGCACAGCGTGGGCCCAACAGGCCCTCCCTCTGTGCGAGTCAGCTGTACCCAGCTGGAAGCAGTAATGTCCTCCGCTTCCCAGGGACACGGCTGACACAGCTGTTGGGACCGCAGGTTGGCAGGAGCTTGCATGTCCCCACACCTCGTGGGGGAGGAAGAGGTGTCCAGGCCACCTGAATCCAGCCTGGTTGGTGGACACGGAGGTGGTGGTAGGGCAATCCAGGAGCCAGCACGCCTGGCACGCCTTTGCACATGGGGTCAGACGCGTGAATGGAGCTGTCTTCGGGCCTGACCTGGGACCATGCTGGCGAGTAAACTTACACAAGGGAACTTCATTCTTCTGGGCCTCGAGAATCACTTCGTCTGTGAGCGGAGGCTAGAGCTGTGCCCTCCAGTCTCCTGACTCAGATCCTACAACAGACTCCCAAGGCTTGTAAGTCTTGATGGGGTGGGCAGCCTCCTCCTCCTCCTTCTCGGAGGGAGGAAGTGGCTGGTGGGGGGAGCCATAGACCGACCTTGGGGTCGGTTAGCAGCCTGGCCTGTGTCTGACAGGGCCGCCAGGTCCCCTTCTCAGAGGTTCAGACAGGGTGACGTAAGGGTCTCACAGTACAAAAGGCTCTCCAGTCTCCACTGTTGTCAACTGTCCGTGAGTAGGCCTTGGGCTCAACCCTGGGCACAAGGACACTGCCTGACCCTGACCAGCTGTGTAGACGACCATCCAGATCCATATGGTTTTCAAGGGCCAATTTTCAGAAGTAAATGGCCCATTTTAGAAATCACTGTCATATTTTAGCCACAGAACTTGGGCCAATGTAATCATACAAGTGCTACTAGCTCTGGGTTCTAGACTTGGGGAGCGTGGGAGGGAGGCACTCCTGGGTCCTTTGAGCACCTGCGGCTAAAGTTAGGACCTGTGAAGATCACGGCACAGGCTGCCATCTCTGCCGCGGTGACAGAGTTTGAAACCCAGGGCACCGTGCCACACTGGCTTCAAAGTTGAAGCCAGAAGGAGTTGCAGAAGTTGACCCAAGTCGAGGCCTGGGACATCACGACACAGCCTAATGAGTGTGTGGGAGGCACCTGCACACCATCTCTGGGGTGACTGAGCACATGAGGTCAGGTGACTCTGGGCACCTGTGCTCACTTCTCAAAGCCGGTGATGGTTCTCGTTGGGTGCCAAGGAATGGAGATCGGTGTACAGTGGCTTCACGCAGTTAGCGTTTTTTGATGGCTGCCCTCCGGCCCTCCAGCTGGCTCCGACTCACAGCGACCTTACTGTCCTGTGCCATTACACAGCTGCCCCTTCATTCCAGCCCATTGCTGTGGACGCTGAGTCCACCGTCTTGTCAAGGGTCTTCCTCACTGCCCTCCACTTTACCAAGCATGATGTTCATTCCTCAGTCCCGCCTGACAACATGTCCAAATGACCTTGTGGGCCAGGCTACTCCCTGGGGAGCACAGCGTTTCCGGGGCGGTAAGCTTCATGGAGCTCCTCTCCAGATCTTTCCCCGTGGGTTGGCGGATGACTACAAGCAGGGGCCTGGTGGATGAATGCTTAACCTCTGCACCACTATGGCCCCTATCAAAGCTTGATCAAATCCTAGGAGCTGGGAATTACTGAACAGCAGGCATCTCTCTCTCTCTCCCTCTCTCAGTACACACGAGGGGGATTCAAACAGTCGATGAAAAAAAAAACCCACCCTTATCTTTCTATCCTACTTTGGCATGAACTTTCTGAAGCCCTCCCCAATGTACAGGTGTGTACACGATTTATTTTAAAAGAAGGAATTTGTCTACGAAGCATACATAGGGACAGTGTGGTTGATGATCCTAACACAGGGCTGAATTTAGCTCAAGGGATGCAGCGTGGCCCAGGGCCATGGGCTTTGGGGCCTCTGCCAGTCTCTTGCCAACCTCTAAGCCACATCTCATTTTAACAGGTGTTAAATTCCCTGAGCCTCAGTTTCCTTATCTGCCAGACAGAGGACAGCGCACCGACCCCACGGGTATGTCGACGGCTCCCTGGTGGTCGGCCAGGTAGACGAAGGGAAACCACAGACAAGTGTGGAGGCTGACTGTGAAACAAACCAAAGGAAAGGCCCCAGGACCGCAGCGCATGGAGAGGAATGACCAGGGTTTGCAGACGACGACGTGGCGGCGGAGGAAGACCATGGAGAAAGCAAGCCCAACCCCGGAGGGGTCTGCCAGACGGAACCTCACGAAGGCCCAAACAAGTGGCCCTTGGCTTACCTATCTGGAAGGGAGAAGATGAAAAAGGTTCTCTGAAAGGCAATATTTGTAAAAGTCCCACTGGGCTTTCTGCCTGCACACACTGCCTAGTCTCTTGGCAAAGGATGAAAACAAGTGGATTCATATGTAAAAACGCATGAAGCAAATTCAGGTGAAGGTTATTGGCATGACCACGCACTACCATTTACTGAGTACCTACTGTGCGCTAGGCGCTGCATAAGGTAGAGTGTTTCGTGACGTCTCCTAGCAGTCGAGCAAGGCAAGGATCGCAGCTCCCCGGCTGGGATTGTCGAGGAAGCAGAAGCCAAATAACCAGCGGTTCAATCACTGACCTTTGATCATGGCCCCCAGCCCCCAGAGGGCCTTTTTGTCCACATCGGAGCAGCAGATCTGCCCCAGCCTCCACCCTGTGCTGGGTACAGCTAAAGCCTCCATCGGGGAAACTGCCCAACCTTGGCAGGCTTGCCTTTATTTTTAGGCTGCATACTCCAGGTCCACAGGCCCTGGTAGTGGCAGTGGTCATGACCGCAAGGCCAGCAGTGTGAAGCCCCCACTCTGCTGGAATCCTCCATGGAAATGGCTGGGGGCCATCGTGGCCTCTACTCCTTCAGCCTGTCACCTGACGCTCCTAAACTGCCCCTCTCACTGAGTGCCACAGGAGCCCTGGCGGCCACTAAGTGCAAGCTCGGCAGTTCAAATCTACCAGCCATGCTGAGGGAGGAGAATGAAGCTTTCTGCTTCTGACAGTTACAGTCTCAGGAACCCACCAGGGGGGCAGGTCTACCTGCCTAAAGGCCAGTACACCCCATGGTGGGCCACGGCACGTTGGGATCGCATCTCTGGCTGGTGGGAGCACTGCAGGATTGCTGTAGCATTGCAATGACAAGCCTGGTCCCGCTCGATGCTGGCAGCACGTCAGCCCTCCGGTGACAACCAGAACTGTCTGCAGATTGCCTGAGAAGGGAGACGGGCAGGAGGGCTGGGCTGCTGCTCCCAGTTGAGGAGGGAGATGAAGCTCAGAGACACCACGTTCCAGGACGCGTGAGTGAGGAGTGGGGAGCAGAAGGCAGGGGTGACCGCGGAGGCTGGCCGCTTTGCTTCCTTTCAGCACAGTGATACCAAGGAGGTGGGGCTCCAGGCCAGAACCTGGGGATACAGGCTGGTCGACTTGATTATCGATGCATGTTTCAATTCCCCTTTTCAATTCTTTTATACTCTCTCCCCATATCTGCCAAATCATATCAATCACACACATCTAATTATTGGAAGTTGGCAGGAGCCCGAGCTAGCTAATGTCCTGGATCCCACGCATGCTGGCATCTTTCTGTGAACGAAAACCAATTGTCCAGTGGGCCCCTGGGTCACTCCTTGGGGAGCAGCTCGTGTTTTGAGGGGATGCAGAAAGTCTAAGAGGAGCGAGAAGTGGGCTTACTGTAGTCCTAAAATGTTTCTGGACGTCTAACTTCAAAGCTGTTACTGCAGTTCCAAGAGCAGTCTAATCTTTGGAAAGGCTACTCTGCAAATGTGTGCAAGATAAGGAATTCCCAGAGAGAATGGCTGGCAGGAGCCCCAGCCGGCATTCATACCTAATCACCCTGAAAGATGGGTCCCCTTTGAAGGGACTCACGTTACCTCTGGTCTGGCATTGTGCAAAGAAGTGACAGGTGTCATTTACATGAGTGGTGGCCACAGTCAACCGCACCTGCAAACGAAGCAGGGACGTGCCCCTCAGAAGGGGATGCTGAGAATCACACAGCCAGTTAAACGCTGCTCCCCAAAGGGTGCTGAGCCCACCAGTAGCTACTGACGGAAAGCCAATTGTGACCGGAAGTCACCTCCATGGCACAAGGTGAAACTGCTGCCCTTGAGGTTAGCCTTGGGAACCTGCCAGCAGCTCCTGGGAGAAAGAGAAGGCTGTCTATTTCCACAAAGGCCTCCAAACTGAAAACCAAACTACACACACACTGCCCTCTGGTCCTTCTCCCCACAGAGAGGAACTGGCCCTGGGGGTTTCTGAAACTGTCTCTGCCTTTACAGGAGCAGGACAACGCAGTGGGTTTGCACGGGGTGGGAGTGGGGGAGGGGCTGTGATGCCCATCCCCATGCATAACCCACCACACTGGCTGAACTCTGGGCTAGAAAACTGACCCTCAGGTCAGTTCTTCTCTGTCCTGCAGGGTCCGTCGGAGTTGGAATCTCTTCAATAGCAATAGGTTTGGCTGGCCGGTTGGTTCTGTTTGGATTGTGTATTGTGATCCAATGGCCAATGCCTGAGAGACCTACAGTCCAGTACCAACATTGATGGACTCCGCCCGAGGCTTTGACACAACCTGTCCTTCATGGGGCTTGGGTTTCCTCAGCTACAAGCCACAGCACCCGACAGGAAGGAAGAGCTCACACCGTTTCGATGGCCCATGGCTTCTCGGGAGGGACCCTCTGCAGTCAGCATGGCTTATGTGCCTGGCATTTCTAGAGGAGCCCCGGATGCTGGTGATGACCAACAGCCCTCCCCACGGGACTGGGGCCGTGGGCATGGGCGGGCACACACACGAGCAGCCTTCCCTACAGCTCATGTGCTCGGCTGGCTCCTCCAGCTCACCTGGTCTGATACAGAGACCCTGGCCAAGCAGCACTGTTCAGACCCCACCCCTCCCAACTATGCAGAGTCACCAAAACCATGAGCCCAGAATGGGCCGGACAGTGACTGAGTCACCCAGGTCTGCAGTGGCTGCCACAAAGGACCGGCTGGACCACTGCTGTAGGACAATAGGACAACAAGAGGGTGTGGCTGTGCATCCACTAAAACAATCTTGCAGGTGGCCTGCTGGATCTGGCTGTGAGCCGCCATCTGGAGAGCCCTGCCCTGCATGCCCTTGATGGGCTGGCTCCTGGCACTCTGGGTGGGGACCTCACTTGGGCACTGCCAGGGCTATCAGTGCTGGGAGTGCTCCCACCTTCCCCCAGCAGCTCACCTTCCTGCTCCAGGGACCAGCCCTCCCCCAGCCCAGTGCTTGGCTGAGGAACAAAGTTCTCCGGGTACTGGCATGAGAAACATGCTGTCCCCCTGCCTCAGGCTGGGGCCTCCGGGCCGGGAAACCAGAAGAAAGGGATGACGGCAAGCGGAGCACCCGGGTCTCCAGCTTGGCCCCTCTTCCCTGGGAAATCTAACTCCGTGTCCTGAGAACTCTGGTGCCCAGTTGGTACCCACAGTGGGGAGGTGGGGCAGGCTGTTTTCCCAGCAGAACCCCTTTCTGGTCCCCCCACCCCCATCCCACTGTGAAAGCAGTGTGGTGTCTCATAGAAGTAGGAGGGAATTGTTGGATTGTGAGGTCATCACATGGGCTCCTGGGCCCCACTGAGTTTTTGAAGTTTGCTCCCCACCCCACCTCCTTGGGCAGCATCTCTGAGTCAGTGCAATCCCTTCTCATGCCTTGTGTCTCTTTGATGGCTACATGTTTGCCTGGATAGAGAGGCCTGGCCAGAGGGGGTGGGGTGGGGGGGAGTGGTGGGGAGGAGACCCTTGGAAAGAATCCAGAGGAAAGACCCAGTGATGAAGTGGATGATCTGCCCTGGGCTTGGGCGGCCCTCCTTGGGCCCAGCTGGTGGGCAGGATGTCTGTAAGGAGCGGTCATTCTCCATCAGTCACACCATTTGGGATGAACCCATGCTGCCAAAGGGGTCGCAGGTAGGACCGTGCCAAAGTGAGTGCAGTTCCCATCTCGTCAAGGGACCTGGGGAGCAGCCATGAAAGAAAGGAAATTGTCTCTTCCAGGATGAGCACCCCCTCCCAATGCCCACTGCACCGTCACATGTTTGCCTGCCTGCCCCCATGGGCATTGGCATTTTTGCTGCCATGTTTCACCCCAATGGCCTCCAGCCTCCTGCTAACAGAATGTCTGAGCACAGGGAGGTCCCCAAAGCTTCTCTGTTCTCTTTTTAAAAGGTGACAAAGGGCAACTTAGACAAGCCTGTGCACAAAGCATGGACCTTCGTGATGTAGCAGGGGGAGGGGGGAACTCAACCCCTCATTTCAACCCGCTGACAGGGAACACTCAGCTGGCCCCTGAGTTCTCGCTCAGTGAGGAAAGCTGATTGGCTGGGAAGGTGGCCTCTGGAGGAAAGGCTGGGGGTCCCCTGGGCCACCACTGGCTGCAATGGGACACACCCCCTCTCCCCGCTCACTCGCCATGTGCAGAGTTTTGAGGTGCAGAGCAGACCTGGAGGGCCACTCCCATTTGTGAGAAGGGAAGACTTGGAAAGTTCAGAGTCGTTCCTGATGGCTGTGAAATCGACTGGCCACCAAGACCCAGGGAACTGACTGTCTCCGGCACCCACCTGACCACACTGCTTCCCCAGGTCTGAGAGCAATGACAGCTGCCGCCCAGAAAGAGGGGGCTTACAGCTCAGGAGCCGTGTGCCCACCCCTGCAGATCTCTCAGAGTGGCATGGCACCTTGGCCCTGGAGCCCTGGGGCGTGAGTTAGAAGATGCCTTCCCAGCCAGGAGGGCTGGCTGGAGAGTGGCCACAGGGAAGAGCCCGATTTCCCCCACACCTGGCAAGATGCCTCCTTGGTGGAGAGCGTGCGTCCCCCAGCTAGGAGCAGCTGTTGCTCAGGCCTCTAAGCAAGGAGGCACCTCTGAGAGGGAATGGTGGTGCTTGTGGGGTGGGGGTGGGGCGCAGGTGTGGAACAGAGGAGAAGCATAAGACAGAGGATTCTAACCAGAGCTTGACTCTAAAAAGGTCTGCGTCGCCCCTGCTGGACTGAGGACAGTGGCCAGCAGTTCTGATCCCGATCACACTGAAACCGCCACTCCCGAGGGTCTACTGCAGCTGGTGGGGGAGGACATTCCCATCTCAGTCCTGGCTGGACGCCCTGTCTCTTCTGCTCAAACAAGAGGAGGCAAAGGACCCATGAGAAGAAGGACAGAGAGAAAACTAAAGATAGAAAGACAAGAGGCTGGCAGGGGGAAAGAAAAGAGGCTGGCAGGAGGAAGCAGCTTCCATGCTCCCAATTGGTGTGTGGCGTGCACGATGGAAGCTGAGGAACTGTCCAGGTGAGGGGCTTCTGGTCAGGAGGAGCTCGCAATGGCCACAGTGTGCCCCCATTGCTTCACACCTGGAGGCGCTATGAGCACTGCCAGGTACCTGGCTCCCTGCATGACCAGGGGTGGGGATTGCTAACCGCCTCGGAGCTTTCCTGGGGAGCTCCTGCTGCTGCCTCTATGTTCCTCATAACCACATCAGCCTCGGCAGTCCTGCTCATTCTTCCTGCTAAACTTGCCGTTGGTTCAGAAGTGGGGGGGGGGGCACCATGGTCCAGCCCCTGGCTCCTGACCCAGAGCCAGAGTGTGGAACCACAGCTGCCTCCGTACAGATTACAGCCCAGGGAACCTGGTGGAATCTGGTCCTAGAGGACTGCTCTAGGTGGGAGAGACTCCATCGCAGGCCATACCACACATGCTCTCTAGAGGGCCAACCCTCTGGTGCTAAGGGCTCTGTAGCTCTGGCTGGCGACGCTGCGGGCGGCACAGGCAGAGTTGGCGAGGATGACCGCATCCAGAGTGGTCTCGGTTTCCATACCACCGTGTGCCCAGGCCAAGTTACATCGTCTCCAAGAGCCAGCCTCTTCCTCTACAAGGCTGGAGGGATGCCACCCTGGGGTGGTGGGAGGGCTCATGGGGGTCTGCAGAGCCGGGCACAAAGTAAAAGCAGGGTACCAGACTACAAATAAGCAAACTCACAAAATAACAGCCAGGACCCAGACTTGAACCCCCAAATCCACGAAATATAGCCAGGAACTCAAGACTCAAACCCCCAAATCCACGAAATACAACCAGGACCCAGACTTGAAACAACCAAACACACGAAATTCAACCAGGAAATCAGGCTCCAAACAACCAAACTCCCAAAATACAACCAGGACCCCAAATTCACTGCCATCAAGTCCTTCCCAACTCACAAGGCCCCTGTGGGTTTCTGACAGGTGCCTCTTCACAGGGGTAGAAGACCTCATCTTTCTCCCTCAGAGTGGCTGGAAGGTTCGAACTGTGGACTTTGCGGGCACAGTCTAACTGAAAACCGAGGTGGCCATCAGGGCTGCGGTGACATGTGGTGGCAGTGCATATTGACTGGGGAGGCAGGTTACAAATGGGAGGACGGATGCTATGAAATCCCCTGCCACTTCCCCGCTGGATGCAAGCAGACAGGAACTGTCTGCTTGGCTTTGGAGAAGAGGCGGTGGAACACCATGGTCAACAAAGGCATGATGAGGTTGGGGGTTGGGGTGGGCATGGGGGTCTCTCCCATGAATCCAGTGGCTGCAGCCGCCACTTGAACACCGGTCACCCCAGAGGCTTCCACCAGGTGAGGTGTTCCTTGGGCTGCAAGCTCTGTGTTCTAAGATCCGCTGTGGCTGTAACTCACCTGCCCCCCGCCCCCTCCCCCCACCCCTGGCGTGAGGAGCTCAGGGTGCTCCCTCAGTGGTTTGGAGCTCTGTTCTGGACCAGGGTTTGAAGTAGGGCAGGCGCAGACCGAGGCCCCTCATCAGGCCTGGCATTTCACCAGGCGCTTCTGCTACGTGACAGAAAGGGAAGAGATACCTTCTGGAAGACTTAGACAAATAAATGGGTACCTCAGGCTAACCTGTTGAAATCTGACTACAGGACTGCTTTCCAAACCCAACCGCAGCCAGGAGCCCACGTGAGCTCCTGCAGGTCTGGGAAGATTATTTTTAGAAAGGCGGTGGGGGGGGGGGCAGTGTCAGGAAGAAAGCAGAAGTCTACCTGTGAGGGGTGTCACCCTAGCAGAAGAGTTACACCCAGAATAGACATGTGCTTGGGGAAACTAAGGTGCTGAGGGTGAGCTAGAGGCAGCAGAGGAGAGAAGCACAACCCTAAACCCAACCCAACTCACTGCCGTCCTGGCGCTGGTGACACGGTCCACTGTAGCTCTTTACCAGGCTGGAAAGCCGTCTGTCCTACTCCGCTGAAGCCGCTGGGGGTCTTGAACTGCAGACCTTGTGGTGAGCAGCCCAACACATAACCACTACCTGACAGGGCTCCAGCAGATGCGAGGACCAAACCCAAACGTGTTGCCGCCAAGCCAGCCATGACTGACTCATAGCCACCCGGGGGTCCCCGAGGCTGCAACTGTTGACAGCAAAGGAAGCCCACGCTCTCCTGCGGAGCTGCTGCTGGTCTTGATCAGCCGACTCACACTGCAGAGAGGGACCTGCGCTGGGATCCGATTCTCCATCCTCCCCTCCCTGTCACCTGAGAAGTGGGGAGCAGCAGTGCCCCGCCCACCCTGCATGGACCTCTCCCATCCTTGTT
Source organism: Nesogale talazaci (assembly GCA_004026705.1). Taxonomy (NCBI): domain Eukaryota; kingdom Metazoa; phylum Chordata; class Mammalia; order Afrosoricida; family Tenrecidae; genus Nesogale; species Nesogale talazaci. Next base: position 96,370 of record PVJH01004316.1, read on the forward strand.
ATTAGTTTTAAAATCCATCGCCCATCGCCCTTGGTGTGTCCAGGGCAAACTTGGGAAACATCAGAGCAGTGATGCCCTCTCTCGTGCGGGGCTCAGTGGCTCCCACTGCTCTCAGATAAAGGCTGAGGAGAACATGCCCCTCCACTCCCAGCCGCCCCTCCCTCTTCTTCCTCTCTCTGTCACCAGCTCCTCCTGCACACCTGGTAGGACTGCACTTCCTCCAGAAAGCCTGTCCTGAAGTCACTGCAACTTCCTCATCCTGCTGCCTAGCATGTCACAGCCCTGTCTCCCCAACTCGGTTGAGCTCCAGGACGGAAATGGATTCTGTCTCCATCCATCATGTGTGTGACCAGCAATGCATCCAGTGCACAAGACGTGTCCCTAGCAAGTGGCCATCTGCAGGGCAGCCCAGGGACACGGTAGTTATATGTTGGGCCGCTAACTGCAAGGTCAGCAGCTGGATGCCACCAGCCACTCTGTGAAAGAAAGTCGAGGCTTTCTGCTCTCGCCAGAAATTGTGGTCTTGGGAGACCACTGGGGTGGTTCTTCTCTGTCCCTCAGGGTCACAGTGAGGGGGTGAGCACAACGGCACGTGGGTTTGTTTCTGTTCCTTTGAGCTGCCTGGATGCAGGGCCCAGAGCAAAGCCTGAGAGAATTCAGTCTCCCATCTCTGCCTGAAGAGTTGAACTTCTACATTGAGACATGGTAGAGAAGAAAACAGATGAAAAATTTTAAAAAAAGAATTAAAGGGTTTGGGTCATAATGAACCTCAGCTCCCTGCTGCCCCTAAAGATGCCATGCTGAACACATACACACACACGTACACACACAGCAAGTCCACAGTCATGGGGTCCATGGTTGTGGTGGCCTCGTGGGCTATGGTGTGGAGCTGTTCTGTGGGGTTTTCTGGGATGCAGTCTTTGCAGAAACAGACTGCCGGGCCAGATCTGTGGCACCATGGATTTGAGCTGCCCACCCCCAGGTGCAAACTGTGGGTGGGTGGTGAGCGCCGAGCCTCTTGCGCGCTCAGCGATCAAGAGCGCCAGCTAGAAATGGAGCCGGCCTGATGGCTCCTGGTGGCTGCTGCTGGCCTCCCAGTGAGCTCTGCCCAGTGCCCCAAACCTACCCCACAGGAAAGGACTGCGCAGCCGGGGCATTTGCCTTGAAGTGAGAGGCAACAAAACCTGTCTCTTCAGAATGTGCCACATGTAATCGCCAACTCAAGACATCAGTCACCGTCAGACATGCCGTGCTGACAGAGGGCCAGAGAGAAGCATCTAGAATATCAAACGGTCAAGGGCCCAGAGCAAGATGGGAGCTGCCGGGAGAGCTTCCCCAAGTGGCTGCCTTTAATTGACTGCAGTCTCTGCCCAGCGCCTCAGTTGGCATGTGGGAGGTGGTCTGGCCTCCACAGATGCCAATAGTTTGCTGTGGCTAGATTGGCGAAGCCCGGACCACGTCTCCCAGAGAACTCTCCCCTGGCCGCCATGCTGGGCGTCACAAGCAATGAGCGTCTGCAGATGACAAGCCCGTGGAAAGAACAGTCTTAGGAGCTGGAGTGTGGTTCAGAGCAAAGGCGGGGAGGGAAGTATAGTCCCTCTACCCCCAACCTGCACCCTTGACCTCTGACTCCTTGATGTGTCAGAGTCCAGAAAGACATCTAGACCATCAAAGGGTGAGATTCCAGATCTGAGGCTGGAGAAAGTCTGGGCCAAAGGGAGCCTGGCTGCCTTTGAAATCCAAAGGTCAGCTCCTTTCTTTAGGTCCGAGTTAACCAACCTGTGAGCTGGCGCCAAAGCCAAGAGAGACTTTAGAGCAGAGGTCTGTTCGTCAATAAAACTAGGGCCTCTTGTCAGCAAGGCCAGGCCCGTCCAGCCAGAGAGAGCTTTCCCTGGTTTCAGATAGGATGTGATCATAGCCTGCCTCCAAAGGAGATTAGCACGGCACATCAGGGTAATGTCTGCAGAAGCCTCAGAGGCCAAGGTCCTGCTTATCCTGCATGAAGAACATGGCACGGGGACACGTTTCAACACTGCTTCATTTTTCAAATTCCATTAGCATCTTGCCTTTCTGCAAAGAAGTCCAAAAGTTGACCTGACATATACGGACCTGGACTGAGGTCAAGGCTAGCTCTCTGAGAAGCTGGTACCTGAATTGTCCCTCTGGAACGTGTGTGAAAGCTTGTGGGAGCAGACAGTCAGAATGATCAGCATGCCACACTCCTCACGCTCCTTCAGGATGGGCCTCGGCACTGGCAATACTGCTGAACAGGTGGAAACACCATCTCTTTAAGGGCTACGGACTATCTCTCTCCCTCCTGGGGTCTCTGTTCCTTTCTTTTCTCCCTTTCTCTGAATCCCCCACCAGCCCGTGGGACTTTGCTGGGCAAAAGCCAGCACTCCCCCAGTTGCCGGGCTGTGCTTATGAAGTGTGCATGAATGTCAATGTCATCCAGCTCATTAATAATTGATTTCCAGCCCGGCCTCTATTTGTAGAGCAGAAGCCACTTGCAAAGTCTATTATCCCATCTCTGTGTGGGGGTCAGGAGGCCAAAGCAGTTCCACCAGGGATAACCTTTGTTGACGGCCATCACCATGACAACACCACACAGCTCCAGCCCTGCCCCCCCCCCTCACCGCGGGGCCACGGAACGGGCTGGGGTGGGGAGGGCTGAGTGGCTGGGTGGGCAACGCTGCTGGCAGACCGGGGTTTTCCGTTTTAATTTTTGGTCTTTGTCAGACAGCTTCGTGGTCTTTAATGAACACCTTTGGAAACCAGCGTGGAAACGGGCATTTTCAGATTCTGAAAAACAAAACCTTGTTTTACTTTCTGTCTCCTGAGGCCAAAATATAACGACAAGCGAAATCCCCGTTTGGCTGCTTGCAGGTCACGTTAAGTCAATGAAACTTACATACTCCCAGAATAGCCGATTGTTCCTGCCCCTCTCCTTCGCAGGCTGCAAGCTGAGACGGGGAGAATTACTGTTTTGCTTTTAGCCGCCTATTAATATTTTGTCCTGCCAGCCACGCTTCCTCTATCCTCCTATTCCTTCTTTGAAGATTTCCCTCCACTAAATTAATGTTTAACAATTAAATGAAGCCAACAGCAAGTTTGGAAAGATCCACACAATTACGGATCGGGTGGGCGTGCACAGCCTTTAATTTAGGTGGGAAATGTCTCCCAAATTATGGCCTGAGACCTCACAGCTAATTACATAATTTTCTGCATCTGAAAAAACATAAGCTGAGAAAACGCAAACAGAATCAGACTGATAATCAGAGAGGAAAACCTGGAAGTGGGTCCATCTATTATTTTAGGAAACGGAGCCGGCCGGCATTCCGGGGCGAGGACATACAGAAGCACCATGTCAGCGTGTGCCTCCCGGTCAGAGGGGGACCCGGCCCATGTCTGCTAGGTGGAATCAGGGCGCTTGCTTAAACAAGACCATTGTGCCACCCACGCTTGGTGGCCCGGAGAGGTTTTGTTGCACGTGGTCAGCCTGAAGGCTCTGCTGAGCTCTGCTGCGAAAAGCAAGCTTCATTCTTAGGGCCAGACCTGGCCCCATGTCCAGGCTCTTTTTCTTTGAGAAAAAAAAAAAAGAGGATGATTTAAGTAATGATTATTGACTTGGTAGATCAAAGTTATCCTGAGTACTTAAATAATAGGCGTTCACTATATCCTGTAGGAAGACATTTGTGTGTGTGTGTGTGTGTGTGTGTGTGTGTGAGCGATCTAAGATTCTACAGAGAGTTTCCAGGTGGTTTTAAAGGGTTCATGCACCTGGTCGCCAACCCCAAGGATGAAGTTCAAGACCACTCAGGGGACCTCAGAAGCAAAGTCTGGCGATCGGCCCCGAAACACCAGCCCTCAGAACTCTGCGGAGCACACCTGCCCTGTGGCCACTGTGGCTCGGTGGAGATATGGCGGCACTGGCTGAGATCCCATGGGACCTGTCAATCACAGCGCACTTGGCAAAGAGGTGCTGCAGTCACATGCTTTATAAGCAAAAAGGGTCTTCGGGCTGTCTTGGGGTCACTGGAAGGGATGCTACAGAGCAGGGGGTGGGCGGGGGTCAGCGGGCCACCCTGGAAGGGCTTCAAGTCTGTGATTGTCACTCATCAACATGCCTTCCTCTGACTTCCTCAGAACATTGCTTTTCAATGGAGAAGACAGCTGGCTCTCGGGGTATGTGGTCAACTGAAAACTGGGGGTACCTGTTAACCCGAGGAGGGACCCCCAAGCATCTCTGTGGCTGGCTCTGCATCTGCTCCTCTATTCTGGCTGTCAGCGGTAAGGACATCATAGTAGGTCAGGAGGACCTGGTCAGTGCTCTTTAAGGCAGCTTCTTGCCAAACATGTAGATGTTGGGGTGTGTGTGAGGAGCTGTAGGGGGGTGCTGTTTGGGGAGAGGTAAGGGGTAACCAGTACTCATGTGGGAGGAGAAAGAAGAAACACAACCCTTAAGGGAGACTTTACTACTACTGGTTTGGGTTCAGGGCCCTTCCTCTTATCCCAGACCTGGGATAAGAAAGCAAGAGAGGTGGATCCTGGTTTCTGGACGGTCCCTCCCAGTTCTAGCATTCTTTGCCCTCCTCTCCTGGGAGTGATACTCAAAGCCACATTCACACAATAACTGTATCATGAATAGCTGCTTTTAACGTCAAAATCCTCTTCCCTGGGAAAGAAATGTCTTTGTTCCGAGTCAGGTCAGTTCAGACCAGCACCCCACAGACCAAATGCTTATGCAAAGCGTCTGCCCCTTCTGGGAGGCGCCCAGGGCAGGCCGGGAAGGACTGCTGTTCCTTAATCCCCAAGGCCCACAAGACCCACAGATAACAGCTTCCCTTGTTATAGTCTGGGTAGTCTGGCTCCCACCCCATAAAGACAGCAAGAGGAGCAGATGCGCAGGAGCAAACAAACATATAGATATGTATAAACCAACGTTTTCTTTGGACGGGGATTTCAGAATCTCAGGAGAGCGAGATCCAAAGTTCGGGTTCAGCTCAGGTCTTCTTCATGAACAAAAGCCCCCATTCCTGAAATCCTATCTGAGAGAAAACAATTTCATTCAAGACATCCAGCTGAGAATTCACTGGATTTTTGAAAACACATCGACCTCTCCCACTGCCATCTGTTATGCTAGTGACATGCAGTGTACAAGGTTGCTAATTTCTTTGGCCAAAACTTCAAATTTTGTGCTTTTAGAAATGACAAACAGATTACTTTTCCAAAGACCTGGAGCCAGCCAAAACCAGTCCAGATTCCCCTTAAATCCCAGCAAAACAGCCACTTTGACCAAAGAGCACAAAAGACTGTCCAGTCACGTCCTCCCGCTCCGAGATCTGAGCCCCAGTGGTGGGGATTTGGGAAGAAAAGCCACAAATCTCACTGTAAACAAGCGCCGAGCAAAGCCACCCTGGCCCTACCCTTATCTGCCTTCTGCGTCAGATGGTCTCACATGGGACAATTTTCTTATTTATCCCAAGCAGCTTTTGCAGTCTGACTGCCTTCTTGTGCAGCACCGGAACTGGCCATCCCTCAGTGCACACCAGCCACCGAATCCAGAAGCTGTGTCACACTGGGCCTGCCCACGATGGGCTGTCTGCCAACTGGGCTGGCACTACCATACGACTCCAATGAGTCATGTAAGCAGAGATGATTTCTCGCTGGTGAGTTTCACAGACATTGAACCTGGACCATCGATGTGTTGCTGTGCCAGTCAACGTTGTTGAAAGAAACTCGGTCTTGAACACAGAATGATCAGACTGGGAAAGCGTTCGAGGCACACATCAGACTCCCTTGTTCTGCGTGTCTACCGTGTTCCAGGAGTTGTACAAGGCATTGAGCTACACCATCTCTGATCCTCACAGCATTCCTGCATCTTTGTCGGCATTGAAAGACATTTGATAGTTGGGGAAACCAAGGCTCAGGAAACCTAGCACTTCTACCAGTAGACTGAGTTTGTACGTGGGAATGGTGAAGCCGTGCTTTGAATCTCCAGGGTCCACTAGCAGTGACAGATTGAAAAACACATGCTGACAAGCAGGCGTGAATCTCTGTCATTCAAACCGATGAAGGCTCCCCATATAAACCTCAAGCTCAAGTCCCTTTTGCCACTGACAACACTGACAGCATCTCTGAGTCCCTGTGTTTTTTCACCTAAATGCGGCCATACAAGGGATGTCTAATGCTGATGGCTGCACAGGGCTTGTCTAATAGGAGACTGGTTCCCTCTGTCACGTGTCGGTATTCAAAGTCTTGCCCGAGTCTTCTAGTGGCTTCTGTGGCCAACACTGCACTTTCCTTTTCCTCCTCTAAACCAGAGCCATGGATGCCTACTGGGTCTTGCCTTGGCCTGGTAACTGCCAGCTGCCCGGAGGGAGAAGGCCAGGTGCTCTGTCCCCGCAAAGAGTTGCAGTCTCAGAAACCCACCAGGGCGGATCTCCTCTGTCCCATGGGGTCACTATGGTCAGACTCCACTCAATAGCAGTGAGTTGGGGGTATTTGTTTTGACCCAGTCCATTGTGGGGAAGTGGTTTCAGCCCCTCTTCCAAAATCACATGAAAGGGGTTCCACAGAATTCTTGGGGGGAAATCCCATGATCTTTCATTTCCTTTTTCCATGAATGTTTCGAAGCCCCTTCCTACAGTCTTGCCTTCTGCTCCCCAAGGAAGAGAATTTCCCGGGGGAGTCACTTCTGGTCTCTGGCCTTGGCATCACCCCTAGATCCCTGGTCCCTTCAGAGTTCAGGAATCTCCTGTAGAGCACCCCACCTCTGCCTGTCCTCCTGTGCCCACTGCCAGCCAGTCACCAGCTGCCCCTAAACTCCCCCAGACCTCATCTCTGAGGGTGGGGCTGGGGTGGGGGTGGACAGGGCTGCCGAGTTGCTGCTTCGGAAGGGCACCTAGCAAAGGGCAGTCCATGCACACACAGTCAGCTATCTGAACTCTGAGGGGAGGGCTGCAAGGAGGCAGGACTGGGTTAGAGAAAGCAGCCAGGGGGCTGCTGGGCCAGAGCTGAGAATAATAGGAAGAAATTCAAAATGGGCCTATTTCAGTCGGTTGAGAAGGGAAGGCTCCCACGTACGATGTTCTCATAAAGACCAGTGAAGCGCTTGGCCCCTCCGGGCTCCCCCAACCTCAGCTCCAGCACCAGGGTTGTAAATGGGGTGCAGCCTCTGGGGCACTGAGGACTGGCCTGCCTTCAGAGAAGACAATGGAGGTGGGCCACGCAGATGCCGCTGCCTGCAGCCGACCAAAGCCTGATGTCCCTGACTGAGGTGAGAGCCAAGGTGTCGCTGGAGCCCAGGATGAAAGACAAGAGTGTGGGGAGTGGTCGTCCAGCACAGGGGACCTGGGGGTGGGGGGGTGTCAGAAGCCTGCATGGGTTGTGTGGAGTGTGCGTTCTCCAAGTGCTTCGGCCGCCACACCACTTGCTCTCTTCTGCGGACCCCCTGCTTCTGCCGCTCCTGGTGTGTCCTGGGCCTCCGAGCAGGCTCAAGCACCAGGACAGCCCGCATCCTCACCCCCTCAGAAGCACTCAGCCTCACCTCTTCCTGTTCTTTAATGCAAATCCCACCTAAGCAGAACCAGACAGGCCCACTGCTTCAGGCCATACAGGCCTTTCTCAGGTTACCCTTGTTTGTGTGATAAGGTTGGCTGCTGCTGGTCCAAGTGATAGTCAGTGCTGGGCAGGGAAGCAGGGACAGGGAGGCTGTTTGAGAATTTGATGGGAGGCCATAGGCACCATAGACCTGTCTAGGATTCCATCACTCAGGTTTCCTTTAGAGCCCTGGCTGTCCCTGCTTCATCCATACCGCTTCCACTTGAGGAGCACACCCGGCCAGCTTGGGTCATAGGGTTGGTCATGGCCGGTGAAAAACCCCTGGCCACTGCCTGCACAGACAGGGCTCTGGGTTCTGGAGCCTCAGCAGCAGCAGCCTGTCTTTATGACTGATCTGCCATTTGTCCTGCCTCCTCTATGGGGGCAGCAGCCAGGAGTCAGTACAGGTGACCCTGCTTGCATCCATCTCCATGGCAGCCAGAAGGGATCTGCAGAGCAACTTTTCCCAGCAGCTCTTTGGAAGAAAGACCAGCCATCTGCTCCCTGTGGAGCAATGGCCGTGCAGCCCACCCCCGTGGGGGATTGAAGTCCGTGGCACCCAAAAGAACTGCCTTCTCAGCCCCCTCTCCTCCTCGCTGCTGCTTATTCACAGGCAGGACAGGCTTCTCCCTTGGGGGCCTCTGTCCTCCCTGGAGCCCCTGCAGAGAGCACTCCTCCCTCAGAACATCCCAGGGAAACCCCCTTGGACAGTGAGTCAGCCTCAACCCCACCCCGTTCCCCGACTTTGTTCAGTCTCATTTCCTCCCAGTGCTCAAGATCTCTCTGAGGGTGCGCTCACCTCCCCAGTCTCTCTGGGTTCTGGAATGCAGTCCCCATGAATGTAGGGGTCTTGAAACACAAGGCTAAGTCCAAAATACTGTGACCTTGGTAGGCGTTGATCCTGTACGTGTCATCACACCCCAGAAGCACGTTTCTCAACCTGCCTCTGTGATCGCGGGTGGGGTACACACGCGCCCTCTCAGAACACAAAGGTCCTGGTGCCCTCAGAGAAAGGGTCCCCTCCAGACAGGGTCTGCCGAGGGGCCAGTGGGTCAGCTCAGCCGACAGCACAGCCACGGGGATTTAGGAGGAGGATGTTTTAAGGACACTGAAACCAATGTCCGTTTGACAAAGGCCAGGAAAGGTGTATGCAGGAATTTTTTTTCCCTGTCATGCCAGCACACTGGCTTATTCTGGAGAGGGACAAAGGCTGTGCTAGGAGACACTCTCTCGATGGGAAAGCAACCCGCTAGTCCTGCCCCTGCTCCTTTCAGGCTGCTTTTTGTTCTCCAAACTCCAGGACCCGCTCAAAAGAGGGGACTTGGGCCCCTGGAGGTGGTGTGACTCACAGAGTGCAGAATTCTTCAGAGAAGGGTCGGGAGAAAGAAGCCCCTTGGTCCAGAGTGGACAGGCGCAGACGGAGGGTGGGGTGGGAAACCGTTGTGTCCCATGGTGGTAGTTTTGCTGACTAAGCATCTCTTTGGCTTGACAGTGAGACGTCTGGACTCACCTGTGTTTGAACCACAGCTACCTGCAGGGCCAGCCACCACTGACCAGTTCAGAAAGCCATGGCTCACGGAGGACACCAGAGCTGCCCAGGCCTGGTCTTGGAGAGCTGAGAAGGCCTTTGCTGCCCCTCCCCTGCAGTATCATCCCTGCCAGTGGTGTGGCCCTCAGGAGCTTGGGCATGGTGATTCTTGGGGGTCTCTATCCCGAGGTCTGACCCTCAGCTGAAGTCCCTGTCCATTTGCTCAGGGGGGTGGTGGGATGGGGGCATTGTGTTTGGAAGAGGTGCTGGGGGCCCACTTTGCTCCTCAGTCCCATGACTGTGACCTTGCCCTGCACCTGGGGCAGAGTAGCCCTGGCTGCAACAAGCCTCCACTGACAGATGGGTGGGCTGAGGCACTGAGCTGGGGACCCTGCACTCAAGACAAGGGTTTCACAAGTCACTGTTACTTGTTGCTGCTGCAGTCCGTCCGACACCCAGGCCAGCCCCCCCCTCCCCCGCCCCGGCCACCCCACACCCATGTCTGCCCAATTCTCCACCATGGTTCTTAGGGGTGAAGTTGGGTGAATGTGGCATGGGGGTGGGGGTGGAGGTAGAGGTAGGTGGGGCAGAGGAAGCACCCCTGGTTCCTGTCAGCCTCTAGACCCTCCAGGTCCATGACAGTTGTCCCCCAAGAGGAGGGGTAGGGCCCAGCAGGCCTTGCTTGCAGCCGGCAAATGTTCCTGGAGCCTCATGTTTTGTTCTGTTGCTGGGCCATTTGTTTTTATAGCTTATCGTTTCTGCAGGGGGGCTTTGAAAGGCTGCCATTGCTCCAATGGAAGTTTCCGGTTCGCCTCCATCAAGCCGCATTTAATGAAAACCAGTTTAAGGTCTTCTTTCCCATAAAATGTCTCATTGTTGCCCTGGCAGTCCTCTGTGGAAGTAATGAAGATGAACGCCCCTCTGTGGGGTTGCACACAACCCCTGGCCATGGGGAGAGCCTGCCTCGGGCTCAGGAGGCTTCAGAGAGGGAACAAAGCTTGTGCAGCCCCCACCCTGGGGGCGGGGGGGGGGGGCGGGGAGGCACAGGCCCAGGCAGAGGGAGAGATGGAGCAGGGCCTCCTTGTCTCCTCTCATGGGAACCCTTGTCCAATCAGAGGGGATTTGCTGCTGGAGGGGGTGTTAAGGGAACCTCTCAAACACACGTGAGGCCCCAAGAAGTGACATGCAGACCTGAGGGGGCAGTGGGGCTCTGTTGGGGCAGGACAGTGCATGGACGCCAGTCCTCCAAACAGCTTCATCTGGAGGGACTTCTGCTCAAGCCTGGAGGAGGGCCCAGGGGCTTTTCCTGCACTGCCAGGCCACCAGCAAGGTAGGATCAGCCAGCCTGCAGCAGGGAACATGATTGGTGGCCAGTTTCCTAGATAGGAGGGGCCTCTTCTGAGTAAAAGCCACCACCCCCCGACCTGCAATTGCATATGCTGGAATGTCTGGGGACCCAGTGCTCTGGCAGACGTGGTGTGGACACCCATGGGTGACATCCCCCTGGGAAATGTGTGCTGAGCAGCACCCAGGCTCCTCTTGTCTCCCGCCCCCAGACTGTGACATTTGTGGCTGATGTCACCATTCCAGGGCTGCCCCATCCTGTGATGGGGCTGAGGACAGCGTAGAAGGGTGTGGGGTTTTTGTTTCGCTTTGCTATTAACAAAAGCCATGTGAACTTTGCGGTGTGTCTGCACAGCAGCTCCCCGTGTGCCCGCCACGCCATCTGCTGGGTTTGATCTCCCTGGGTTTGATCTTGTCACAAGCTCCCCTCTCCTGTTAGAAGACAGGAGTAGGGAAGAATGAACCACACGGAAGCCCTTGTGTGGGCTCCGAGGATACCCCCTCAGCAAGGCGACCACGTGGGCCAGAGCGGGGCAAGGGTTGGGCTGGGAGGGGAGGCATTCAGACTCTACCTTTCCACACTGGCTTGCAGCAGAGGGGGTGCAGACTGCAAAAGAACCTTCTGCCATGATTCTCTCTGGGTAAAGTGGGGGAACTGGGTGTCCTTGGCGGGGCTGAGCCACTCTACCTCTCTGCAGCTCCCCAGGTGGTGGCCTCGGGGAGCTGTTGGTGTTGGGAACTCTGTGTAGTTTTGGACCCAGGTGGCTGTCCCACTGACCCACAGGGGTGGACCATGGAGCTGACCCATGGGGCCGACCCACTGACCCACGGGGCTGACCCACAGGGCTGACCCATGGGGCAGTCCAGGCTGTAGTCCTGGCCTGAATGGCATCCTAGTGGGGCAGTGGTTAAAGTGCTCACTGACTAGCTGGGAAGACCCACAGTTTAATCCCACCAGCTGCCCCAAAAGAAAGAGAGAGAGATGTGGCCGTCTCTCAAAGACTCTTGCCTTGGAAATCCACAGGGGCAGTACTGGTGTACGCTGTGGGCTTGCCATGACGAAGGATCAACTAACTGGTGGAGGCTAGCTTGGGTTGGGTCTAGAATCTTTATGGAAGGAGACTGCTAACTCTTCAGCTGGCAAAGCCATGCCAGGCTTCCCTTCCTTGAGACAAGGGTCAGTCTTCCCCTGGGCACTCAGCAGCCAATGGTGCCCTGCTGCCAACTGAAGCGAGCTGTCCATGTCCTGGCCACAGGGGACAGCCACCCCTCTGGGCCAGCTAACTGTCTCTGTTCCTTTCGGAGACATGGAGGTGACAGGACTAGACCCACCACACACTGAGAACACCAGCAAGTCAGTGCGTTTATGTGAACGCCGGTCCTTAGACCCTGGCAACAGGATCTGTGTCTAGGACGCTGTGCATGCAGCTCGAGACCAAGTCCGTTTGCTGCTTTCCCAAGGACCTCTGGCTTTGCAACTCTGTGACCTACATTTGTCTACTCCCCAGAAAATGCTTGGCCCTGAGCTGAACTTGGCTGCTGGGACAGGAGCTGCAGCCCCATCCACCATGAGTGGGCGCAGAGAACACACCGTGATCCCCACGCTTGCCTTCTTTGAACCCAGCTCACCTGCCCCAGTCACCTGTCCCCTGTCATGCACTAAGGGTTCCGTGAGGCTCCCTTTTAGGAAGGGCTCAGGACAGGGAGCTCACCTGGCCCTGGTTGTTCTTGGTATCTCACAATTCTTCCTTCTCTGCTGGGGCCCCAGCGGCCGATACCGGGAACCCAGCCGCCACCCCCAAGGCTCTCTCCCAAACCAAGATGCCGGAGACAATATGGAAACCAGATGCTGAGCAAACACCGCCGGACCTCATACCCGCCCCCTCCCCTCGTGCTTTCGTCGTCGTTCAAAGCCGCTCTGCATTCATGAGCTCTGACATCACTGATCACACAGCAGCGCTGGCATGTCAGGTATGATTGCTGGCCAGATGGGGAAACTGAGGCGCCCAGGTCCCAGCAACTGGAGGAAGTAATTAGCTCCAGCTGGAGTCCCTGTGGCCTAGACTGCTGCCCACTGGTAATCTTTCCTGGGTGGCCGGCGGCTTAAGAGAGAGATAGCTTTCTAAATACAGGCTTAATGCCAGGGGCCGGCCCTCAGACAGTGCCCAGACAGCCGACACAGCTCGGCCAGCGCTATTTTGGGTAGCATAGTCATAGCGGTGAGGGCAGCGCCCACTCTAGTCCACTTCGCCTCGCCTCTGGAGACCTGCCGTAGCTGCCCTCAGTGTGGTCCTGTGTCCAGTTCCCAGCCTGTGAACTGGATCTCCCCACCTCCCCCTGACCCTGATGTGGGGCCAGCCCAGGGATGTGGAGACCAGCAGGGCTCCCCAGAGTCCTCAAGAGACACCCCGGGAAAGAGCCCTCCCCACCTTTCTTCCAGGGGGCCTTGGAGTGGGCTCAGACCATCAGCTGCTGCTGCTGAGAGGTGACCTGGGACTGGTTCCGACCCAGAGTGACCTTCTACACAACTGCACGAAGCACTGGCCTGCCCCGCACTATCCTCCCTACTGCCCACCCACCAAGCCTTACCAGTCCACTCATCTCACACACACACATACACACACACACACACACCATGGCAGCTTTCCCTGATCACCTGCCTCACCCCTGCCTCACCTCTTCTTATAGCAATGCCTCCTCCTCTCCACACAGGCTTGTCTTTGTACCATCTATGCTCCCTCAGGCAGAGCATCTGTGCCTCTACGAATCCCTCCCAGAAGCCTTCACTCCAGAGCATTCCTTTGTAGAGATCGCCATAGCATTCTGGTTGTCACCACCATAGCCATGACACCAAAGTCAAACAGACTCACCGTCCCTGGGCCGATTCTCACTCACAAGGACCTTGTAAGAACAGGTGGACTGGCCCTGTGGGCATCCTAACAGTAGCTCTAACTCTACAGGAGTAGATAGCCTCATCTTTCTCCCTCAGAGGGACTGATGGTTTTGAACTGCTGACCTTGTGGCTGGCAGCCCAATGAGGAACCTAAACCAGGGCTTAATCCTGGTTTGTGATTATTTTGCTGAGGACCAGCTTCTATATTTTGTACTCCACGTCTTCACCCCAGCACCTGCAAACTCCACCCATGGATAAATCTACAGGTCAGCTTCAGCCCACCACCTATAATCCTCTGACCTTCAGAGGAGAGAAACCAATATGAACAACATGACTGCTCAAATCAAAACAATATGAACAAACTGGTGTCCAGTTGATGCTGACTGATAGGGGCCCTGAGAACCCAGAACTGCCCCAGGGGCTTCCCACGAAATGGGGGATTGCACATCTTCCCCTGTGGCAGCGATTCTCAACCTTCCTGAGGCTGAGACCCCGTCACACAGCAACTTGCGTTATGGTGACCCTCATTTTCATTGCTATATCATCATTGCCATTTTGCTACTGTTATGAACTGTAACGTAAATGTCTGATAGCCAGATGTGGTAGATGACCTGTGGGAAAGGGTGGATTGACCCCCAAAGGGATCACGACCCACAGGTTGAGAACCACTACTCTCTGGAGTGGCTAGCGAAATCTGACTACTGGCCTTTCCCTTATGAACCACCATGCTACCAGGACCCCTCTCTGTGGGCTCCCACCGAGTGGTATCACCAGCCCTTTCCGACGCTTGCTAATCCGACGTGGGTGCCTGAGACTTTGGCCCTTTTGGGAGTGACCATCTTCTCTTTCCCCTGTGGTCTATGGCGGGACAAAGGGTCTCTCATTGCAGGTGGGGAGCTGGGGGTGGGAGAAGGGCAGTGATTGTGATGAGAAAGTCACAGCTAGTCAGAGGCTGACGAAGGATTGACCCACGTGGGTCAACCTGGCTTCCGACATATAACAACACACCCATCACTACAATTCCGCACATAGAAAGAAACCACCATGCCGACTTTAACTGGCTGCTTGGTGTGTTTGAGTTTAAAGTGCAGTGAAAGCGACTCCACACCTCACGAGGTTTTATGCTTACCCCTGGAACCCAAGGCTGGTGCACAGGCCCCCGGCACTCCACGAGGCGCCCCACATTCCTAACTCCGAGGACCAGGGCAGAGAGGAAGCTTCCGTAGGCTCTGGGAGGAGAGGGAGGTCTGATGTGTGGATCTGTATCACAGGGATCTGACCTTCTTGCTTTGTGCTGGCCCACTGAGCTTGGCCAGGGCCAGGGGGCAGGCCAGGAATCAAGACCTATGCCTTCTCTGCTAGAAAACCACTGACCTTTCAAGGTCACAGAGTTTTTTTCCAGGTGTCCTTTCCTCCTCTCCCCACTGTCTTGCCTGACCCCTCACACTCCCCTCCTACCCCCCCCCCACCCCCCTACTTCTTCTTTGAAGGTCTGGACTTTTAAATACCAGAGAAAAGGACCCATTTAATGTGCTGTATCTACAAGCTGCATCTACACGCCATAGTGAGTGAATCATGGGGAAAATGAACTGTATGTGCACATGTTCATTATGTGTTTTGTTCTGCTAATATTGCCTGGTGTAACTAAGCTGACCCAGAGACTCTGGGGAGAAGAGAGAGAGAGAGAGAGAGAGAGAGAAGAGAAAATGGAGGGACCCAACACATGCCCTTATCCGTCCGTATGCAACCCCCTAACTCCACCCCAGCACCCTCCCTCCTCAGGCCTTTGTCCACAGCATTTGAGCGGAGGTTTTTCCCCCAGGGAAAGCCTACCTGGACACACGGTGTGTTACTCTCATAACCACTCTCATAACCACCGTCCAAAAGGCTGCAGGAGCCAGCGGGGAAAAAGCCTGACCCACCAAACTCCTTCCTGCTCACTGAGTGGCAGATTCATTTGTAGTCCTGCTGCTTGAGCATAATTGTGTTTGGCTTTTGTAGCTTTATAATTTTGTGTTGTTATCTCTTTGGGATTTCCTGATTTTCCTCTGCTGATAAAAAGCAAGCTCTTCAAACGCAGCAAGCGTTGCAGAGCACGCCCTGATTCGTGATCCTGTTCCACCCACACGGCAGCCCTGGACACGGGGAGGCTTTGTCAAGTGAGCCAGGGCCCGGCTGGGTGAGGCCTGCGGGCCTCCCTTGCTGATGTCTGCATTGCTAAAGTCCTTCTTTCCTGGATGAACCGGAGTCCCTGGGGAGACGCAGGTTAATACTAGTGCAGTTGCTCACACACAGGCTGGAGGCGGGGGCCGGCCAGGGATGCCCAGGCAGCAAGACCTGGTTGTCTGCTTCTGACGAAGCGCTGCTAGAACACTGGGTGGCAGTTGGTTCCGCTCAGACACACAGAGCTCACCCTGAGCCTGAGCTGAGGCCCAGGTGACCGGGCACCGCAGGTGGAGGACTTAGGCGGGGTATCGGATTACAAGTGGGGCTGCTGATCTCTAGGTTAGTGGATCAAACCCAGCAGCAGCTCTGAGGGAGGCTGTCTGCTCCCATGAAGGTTCCCGACCTTGGGAGTCCACGGGGGCCTCTCTGATGGTCACATGAGGGGGTGGCTGGGCATGAGATGAGACAGGGTGGGAGACCAGGGGCTGTGTGAGTCATCTCAGGGTAGGAATGGGAGTGATTTCTCTTTTTATTTCTCCCTTCGGCATTATTAAAATCCTCTACATTTATTTTAGAAATTGTCTTTAGAAGTACACACAGGGTGTACTTTAAGCTTGTACTTTAAAGTACACCCTGTGTACTTTAGAAGTACACAGGGTGGCCCTGCCTGGGTGTCCCTAGACCAGAGTGGGTGTCTTCCCCGGAGCATGCAGCTGTTTCTACCATCCAGGGGTCCAGGCGGAGCTCCGACGGAGGCTGCCCCGCCTCCCCCAGGCACCCAAGGAAGCTTCTTCCCACCCAGGCCTTAGTGTTCTGAGCACACACCTTTCCTTGGACCCCACCCCTCAGGCCTCTGTAAGGACCGACACCAGCAGACATCCGCACAGCCCCTCTGCAGTCGCTCTGTGTCGCCCAACATCTGAAGCGTTGGCCCCTTCAGGAGAACTCTCTGGTAGAAGGCACTCCAAGCATTGTTAAGGAAAGCCGGCCTGCTCACACCCACTTCTATGGAAGAAAGATGTGGGGGGGTGGGGGTGGGGGAGCAGGGCAGCTGCACTCAGTCACTCTGAGCTGAAACCGACTAACAACACCAAATGGTGGCACCCAGCAACTCTCCTCCTGCCAGACCTTTTAAGACAGGGGCAGCCTTTTTAGGGCCCAAGAGAGGAGGCTCAGGTCTGTTTTCAGGAGACAGCCAACGATGATGACACCTACCCTGGGGTTAAAAAGGGTCCCATGGTCATGACTTCTCTCCCCCCTCCCTCCCACCCCATAACCAGAGAGCAAGAGCTTCCGAAGGCAAGCAAAAATCAAAAAAAAGCAGGCACATGCACAGACAGCAACCAGAAACTCCTCCCAGGTTAGTAAGGTTACTGAGAACCAGAAAGTCCCTCCAGTTGAACAAGGTCACCTAGAAATGGCACGGCTCTGTGTCTTCTCTGTGACTTCCCAGGTGGCGGGACGTCTTCCCACTCCTTGGTCACAACCGAGAGTTCGGGCTACGCCCCCAGGCATCACAGAGTGAGGGTGTCCAGACCGGCAGACCTCGCTCCTTGCAGACCCTGGCAAGGCTGCCGCCACTCTGCTGGGTGGGGAACAGTCAGTCCACCCCTGGGATGGGGCGGGGGAGGTGGCGGAGAGAAGGGACCTAGGTTGCCTACAGGGTGGGGCCCAGAGCCCTGACTCTGAGACAGAAACACCCCAGCTACCCTGGGGATCCCACTTCCTGCAATCCCCTGGGGAGCTAAGTGTCACAGACGGATGGCATCAAATGCTGGCAGAAGTATGAGGACCAATGCTAATGAGAATCTGAGACCTGCTGCCCTTGCTAACGGGACCGTAAAGGGCATTTGTTTCTAATTAAACACCAGGACCCTAAACCTCTCAGCATCCACAACTACTGTAAATGTTCCTGAAAAATTCTCCTTTAATTGAAACCATGCCCCAAATGCGCTGTCACTGTCCTGGCCAGTGCTGGGTCCCTATCAACTCCACCAAGAGCACATCAAGGGGACAGATCCAAGCCTGCTGGCAAAGTCTGCCCTCAGCCCACCCGCCCCAGCAAAGGGCATCTGCACCACAGCAGCCTCTCCAGTGAGCCCAGACTTCACACTCAGCGGTCTTTCCAGCGACCCTCGGCCTCCAGGGTCAGAGAATCTTCCAGTGAGACCATGGCATCAGGGGAGAGGGTCAGAGATGCTTCGGAAGTGGACCAGTTGCCCAGCAATGTGGAGAAGAGTCCAGGTACCAGAACCAGCGCCCATCCCCCCCCCCCCCCCCCCCCCCCCCCCACCATCCTAGCAGTTCAATATCCTGAGTGGCTGCTTCTTCAAGGAGTGCTGTAACTATCCAGTGAGGTAAGGTTTAGCAGCCACTGGGCCAATGGGGCATGGTCCTGGTCAAGAAGCCAGGAGTTTGGGGAGCAGGGCGCAGAAGGAAGCCCAGACATTTGTGCAGGCGCTGGGGCCTCTCCAGACAGGATTCCCTGTGCCTTCCTGGTCCCTTTAAGGAAGCTGCCTGCACTTGCTGCTGCTGTAGTGGCAGCCATGGTTCCTTGGCAGCAAGGTGGCTACAGGAAGGCTGGGATGAAATGCAGGCGGGTCCGTGCCACCCCTCTTCTTGGTTGCAGAGGGAAACCCTTGTGATCCATAGGCTTGCTAGCGGCTGCTTTTCAAAAAGCCTTGCTTCCTCATCTTACTGTGCAGAAACCTTGAGGGCAATCCTTCCCTGCTGGGGACTCCACAGAACCTGGCTCTCCTGCTTGGGGGCAAGAACTCCATCCCCAGATGCACCCAGGAAACCCCCTGCTGAGATGGCGTGCTGCTCATGGGGGCAGGCATCGGAGGGCCAGGTCTTAGAGAGTCACCCGGCCCATCATGCCAACATGAGTGTGTGGGAGGGCTTACGGGAATCTTCCCCGTCTCGCCTGCAGAGCCCCACATGGAGCCCACTGCATGCTCGACCTGCTGGCATGAGCCTGTGCTACAGGAACCCCGGACAAGAGGGTCTCTCCTCCCCATGTAAGGCAGACAGTGTGTCCCTGGCGGGAAGGACAGACCACGGAGGGCACCGTCGGTCTTGCTGACTGCCCTATCCACCTTCTGAGACAGCGTTACCCATCGCAGGGTCTCTTTTGCAGGACTCTGACGGAGGAGGGTTCGGGTCAAAACTGGGAGCTGAGGCTTCCCTTTTCTCCTGAATGTCCCCTGAAATTCCCTCACGGAATTCCCTGAATTTCCCCAGTGTCAGCAGTGGCCTTTCATTGCCAGGGAGGTCTGCCCTCCAAACTCCCCAAACAGAGTCACGTTACTAGTAATTGGCACTAGGCAGAATGAGGGGGCCTGGTTTGTGCTCAGCCATGTCTATTCCCTGAACAGCCTACAGGAAGTAGTGCAGGCTCCCAGCACCTCCATTTCCTGTCTGCAGGCTCCACTCCCATCTCTGGACACAGACCCTGTGACCCCTCTTAGCCAATCACAGAAGCACACTCCTGAGCCCACATGGAGTCCATCAGACCTGGGGAGATGGATTGAAAAGATTGTTGTGCCACTAGAGGAGACTTCATCTCTCTTTCCACCAGTGTCTCTGAGCTGGCAGGATGCCATCTGCCCACCTTGCTATGATACGGTCGCTCAGACACCTTGTCAAAGCAAGGTGATAGATGAGACAAGCCAACACTAGGAAAGCACAGGCCTGCTGAGGGCTGGGGGGAATCAAGGCCCTGGTGACATGCTTGAGGCTCTGGATCCCACCATGACTGAAGCTCACAATTGTCTCATTTCCCAAGCTCAGTTTCAGGTATAACGGAAGAGGGTGGACACAGAGGAAAGTTGAATAGGAGTTGAGGGAGAGACTAAATCCATAGAGGAACACGCAACCCTATGTTCTGAGAGTGTCCATGGTGCCTGGCACTGAGCTCAGTATCCAATTTCACAGTAGGGCCCATGCATACACACATGCACCCACCCACCCACACACACAGAGTTTGCTAGCATTTCAGAGTTCTTTAAGAGTGACTAGAATGACTGGAAACTCAAAACACAACACACAGCCATTGGGGTGATTCTGACTTGTAATGGCCCTGGAGGACAGGGTAGAACTGCCCCGGGGAGTGGGGGAGTGAGCCCAAGTAGAGAGCCTCAATTTCTCTCTCTGAGCAGTTGATGGATTCAAAGTGCTGACCCAACTTTCAGCAGCCAGTTCGGAAACTGCCTCACCACCAGACTCCCTCTCATTGCCTATCATTACAGAAAACACCACAGCTGCTGTGGGGAGAGAGGTACCACGGTACCTATAACATGAGGGATGAAGAGTCGAATGGGGAGGGTTCATTTGAGCACCCTTTGACCAAGGCTGGGGCTTGGCAGGCAGAATTTGCAGTGGGTAAAGTGGCAGTCGGTTCCCTTACTGCAGTGGAGAGCAGGGAGACATGGTCCTGAACGGCAGCCATCCATGGCCACACACCAGGGCACCAAGTACCAGGGGCATGACACCAGCAGACAAAGGGGATTTCTGTAGGTTCTTGGACTGCCTTCTTGGAGTTCCCTCAGAGGCTCTGTCCATTCTTTAGCCATTCTAGTTAAAGTCCCACCATCTTCGGCTACAGGAAGCAAAGATTTCTCTGACAGATGTCAGCATGCAAAAGACTGTAGCTTTTGTCTATTCGGCCTTCCTCAGAGGCCATTCTTCAGGGACTGAATAGTTGGCAAGGGTTCTCTGCAGCCCCTGAGAATCAACCAGCCCAGTTGTCACACCCCACCCCCAAAGAATAACCCCAGCATACAGCACATACCGTGGGCCGAAATCCTTCTGGGAGGAGAAGGGTGGGGAGGAGTAACCTGGCGAACACTTCACATGGTCTGGCTCCTGCCAACCCCTTCTGGCTCTCTGTGTCCCACTGATCTCCTGCCACAGGGCCTTTGCATGTGCTTTCCCTCCTACTTGCACCTCAGCTCTCTATGGAGATCTGCTTTCACGCATACCTCAGATCCCAGCTCACCAGCCACTTCCCCTGTGGAAGCTCTCCTGCCCCTTCAGGGCTCAACATCTCCCGGTGCAGGGATTAAGGACCAGGTCCCTAGAGCCAGGATGCCTGCATGTTCATCTCAGCTCTGATGCTTCCTGGGTGCATGGCTTCTCCTGTGCCCCATCTGTAAAACTAGCCCAGCATTGGAAAGGCCCAGTGCTGGCACCAGTGAGTCAGTCATTCTTAGGGGATTCCAGAGCACCATAGCCTTTGCACCTCTGCCTCTTTACGGTGCCAATTTAAGGCATTTATGAGATCTCCTGGTTCACGTCTGCCCTTGACAACAGATTGGAAGCACTAGGCAGAGGACAGGTCTGATTTTGGCCCCGGGGTGTCTTCAGTGCCGCTGTCTCACCATCTGTGTTCCATTGGAGTCCCTGGTGACAGCCGAGTGTCCGTCCACCTCACAGAGGGTGTCCTCAGCCCTCTCCTCACCAAGCGCACTGTCCTTTTCCATGCTCGACCTTTCCCGTAACACTCCAAAGAGCAGGAGGGGCAGTCCCACCACCCTCGCCTCTAGGGTGCTATGTCTCGGCTTCTCCCCAGACAGACCTGTCTGCTCTTCTGGCGACCGGCAGCACTTTATCCTTCGTCACCGGCACAATTTGCATGCCTCACTTCTTCAGTGGGCTTCTTTATCTGCATTCCAACCCGTGCATTGCACCTCTCTCTCAACTGCCATCGAGGTGATGCCCACTCACAGAGACCCTCCAGGACAGGGTCGTGAAGTGGTGCCAAGCTCTCCAGTAACAGTGGGGAAGGTTGCACCCTGATGAGCATGGGAGCTGGAGAGGCAGGGCTAGACATCAGGGTATCATGGGGGTCTTGACTCATTGCCCCTCCCTGCTGTCCCATCCTCTGTACCTGTCCGACACTATCCTCACCTCTCTCTGGTCTGAACCACACACACACACACACACACACACACACACACACAGAGAGAGCGTTTTCTTCCCTGAGAGTTCAACCCCTTGACAGTTTCCTGCATCTTCCTTCCTTCCTAAAAGAACTGGTCCTCCATCTCTGAGTGCATGAGACCTCCCTGAGCACTCATGGCCCCTTCCATGGGCTTCCTACTTAGAAAGTGGCTGTAGGGACAAGGGAGGGGACAAGCAGACACTCACACACTGCCTGCCCTGCACATCCCTGTGGATTCTGGTCATCATTAGGTGTTCTAAGGGTCCCTTGATGCATGGCCACTCCATGATCAAGGAGCTCGGACCACTGTGGCCCAAAGCGTCTTCTCTGGTTTGTTTTGCAGTAGGCAAAAGTTCAGAAGTACATTGCTAGACCTTGCTTCCTGGCCCATCTCAATTTAGAACGGTGGCCGGGCATCAAGTCTCCACATGGAAGGCCAATAGTCTCCACAGCTCCACCCACTGCTGTCAGGGTTATTCCCGTGGCAGCGTCAGCGCAGCCCCGAGCAGAGCAAGTTCGCAGGACTTCCAAGACTGCAATCTTTCTGGAAGCAGAATCCTGGGTGGGTAAGACCCACCTGCCCTAGGGCCCTGCAGCAGCTCTAAACCGAACCAAATTCACTGCTGTGGAATGAAGGGTGGGTGTGCCCGAACAACCTCGTAGTAAGCCCTGAACCGTGGTGGTACCAGAGCCCCACAGTTGGCAGGCCCCCCAAAGATGAAGGTGGCAGCCCTGAGGCCCTGTTGGGGGATGGGGGGGGGCGCCTGGAAGGACACAGAGGAGGACAGCACTGCCATTGGGCAGAGCTTGGATTCGCTTGGAAGGACAAGTGGCCACGTGTGCAATTTCAAAGGCTTCATGGACAGTGGCTGATGGTTTGCCTGCATGACCAGGAACTTGAGAGGAACGGGATGAGAGACCCGGTAGAGGTATGTGGACAGAGTGGGACAAAGAAGTAAAACCACGTCCCATGGAGAATGCTTCCCCCAGGGTGAGCCCATCAGAGAGGCCTGGCTCCGTCCTTGGGGGACAGCAAGCACAGAGTGGGGTGCCAGGAGTGAAGTCCAGTGCTGCCTCCTGTTGGAAATCATGCCCACCAATGACCTCTGGCTCCCTCACAGTGTGGGGTACCACTGAAGGTCCAAGTATGCCCATCTCTGGGCACTCGGCTGCTCTCGGCTCAGGAAGAAGAGCCGGGCTGCTAGGGGTCTCCTGGGACTATGGGGACCAGGTATCAGCACCCCCTAGTGCTGTAGGCTCTAAAAGAAAGGAGTGGCCCACCTAGGACTGAAGTTCCTTCGGCCGCAAAACCAAGATGAATGTCTCCCGCACCCCCCATCTCGCTCCGAGGGGTGGCGATGAATGAGCTAATGTCTGAGAAGCCCCTGCAAGCTCTTGTGAGATAGGACAGCTACCCACACCCTGTGGGGTGGCGCCTAGTTCTCCTAGAAACCGGTGATTCCCATGAAATATGAACATGTGCAGGGAGGGACTGAAACGGGCCAGAGCCCAAGGTCAGGCCTTTGCTCCAAAGGAAGGATTAAAGAGAAATTAATCTCTCTTGTTTGCTCTTTGTTCCCTGGTCGCAATGAAGAGGAGGGTGGCAGGGAGGACAGTGACGGATGAACTAAGGGCATGTCCCCGAGGTCTCTCTGGGTGGAGTTTTGTAGGGGCTCACCCCCTGAAAACCCAGCCCATCCAGGAATCTGATCCCACCAAATAGAAACCCCTTTCTGTCGAATTCATGGGCCACCCCTCGCAAGGTATAAGAGTACAGATACCTGAAGCCACTAATTTGACATCAGACCAGTTGACATTTGAATGAGCCCTGGAGGCATAGTGGTTACACACCAGACTGTTAAGCGAGAGGTCAACAATTCTAAACCACCAGCTGCCCTCAGGGAGAGAGGTAACTTTCTACTCCCATAAACAATTGCAGTTTGAGAAACCCAGGGGGGCAGTGCCCCCTGCCCTATGTGGTCACCATGAGTTCGAACTGGCTGGGGACAATGTGTCTGGGCTACTGGGACCGGTCTCAGAGAACAGAAGGAAGGAAGCACATGTAGGCATGCTATGGGATCAATGATAGTGGATGCCCACACACCAGGGCCTTCCAAAGGTTGGGGGAAGTCCATTATCCTATCTATGAACTTTCTGAAGCCCTTTCTCTATGATCCCACAGCCATCGATTCTATCACAATCCTACAGCACAGGGCAGAACTGTCCTCCCTGGGTGGGGGGGGGGGGGGTTCCCCACTGTGAGACTATCTAGGAACAGAGTGCCGCCTCTTTCTCTTGTGGAGCGCTCGGTGGGTTTGAACCAGCAGCATCTGGTTAGCAGCCCATTACGACTTACTGCTCTCTGGGGATCCTGCATCGACATTTATATTTATGCGGAGAGCACAATGGGGGCAGGGAGAGAGAAGGGAGGGATTGGGACTGAGGTGGGTTGATGGGTCGATCTCAAGGACATGGCCCACATGCTTGTGAGGGCTGGCCAGGCCTCAGGCTGGAGGTTTTCCCTGGTCCCTGTGGTTGCGGAGTCAGTGAGCCCACTGTTGGCAGGTCCAACAACACTCTGGGTCGAGTTCTGAGAGTAATGGTTCTATTAGGACAAGTCAGAGGCAGAATCCTGAGCAAGTGAGATCTGTGATAGAACATCCTTATAGACCGGATTCCCTTCACACCTCCAGAGCAGCTCCTGCCTGACAGAGAGGGAGACCTGCATAAAGGAAGGACTCAGGCAGGGTGTGACTCGGGACCTAGCTCATACTCATTGGGCCTCGTAACATATAAAGGTTTAGATTCCTAACAAGTAGAGGGTAGCTACATCGGATTGCAAACAAAACAGGAGGCAACAATATGATCCATCTAGTTCTCAAAGTCTCCTCATATGTACACAAATACGCACATCATACACACAACAAATACATAGCTTTATACATAAACGTTGACCTGTATATTGTAACAAGGAAGAAATGTCCAGGACAACTGCACTTCATTTTCTATAACTGGGCATGTGGTCTTCACCGGTGTGCAAACTGCCTTTCCTACCACTCTCTTGGAGTCTCCGTTAGGCTAGCCAGCCCTCCCGCTGTCCTGGCTCTTTGCCTAGTTGGACCCAAACGTTCTGTGGACTCTGGGCCCTTAGTCATCACGTCTTGGTGGGGTTGCTGTCGCTTTTCATCAGCTTGGATCACAGGGCATACAAGCACTATGAGATGCTCTGAGGCAGTGGTGCTAACCTGCAGGTCACGACCCCTCTGGGGGTCTAATGACCCTTTCACAGGGGTTGCCTAATTCATAACAGTAGCAAAGTTACAGTGAGGAAGTAGCAATGAAAATAATGTTATGGTTGGGGGAGGGGGGGGAATGTCACCACAACGTGAGAAACTGTGTGAAAGGGTCGCAGCGTTAGGAAAGTTGAGAACCACTGCTCTAAGGAGTGCTAACATAGTCCAGATATGATTGATACTTTTTACCATGGTAATCAAGGTCACACCACCAATATGGTAACTCTCCTCTTTGCCTGTTCTAGAAGCCGGCAGGGCTCCCCGTGGGCAGGCAGCACATTAACTTCTGGTTCAGTGGAGCCAGTGCTATGCATACAAGTGTAAGCGCTCCTCCCTTGGACTCAGTTAGTGGCTGGTTGAGCACCCAGAGGAAGGGTGCCCTACTGGGGATTCGGTGTCACTCTGTGCTGCTGCTGGCACCTGGAGCCCCAGCTCGGCCTCCATTGGAACAGGAAGTCCCTGCCTCGAGCCTGCGCATAACTTCCATTCCTACCACGGGAATGAGTCCTCAGCCACTCTAGGTGGATGCTGTGATGAGAGTCCCAGGGAATGACAAGCCACGACAGAGGGAGCTGCTCTGCCAGAGGGCTCCTGGGAGGGAGAGAGTGGCATCCTGGCACCCAGGCGGGTGCAGTCCTGATGCAATGGACCAGGAACCCTTTGCTGCATACAGTTTATCAAGCTGGTGGGGTGAATCGCGGTCATGACAAGCTGGCTCCATTTCCCAACCGTGAGTCTGGGCCGGCTGGTGACCGCGTTAACCAACTGCCCTGTGGCAGGTGTGCACCTGTGGCCTGGCCTTCAGGATGAGCAGCTGTGCGCACGCAGAGCCCAGAGCAGCAACATGAAGCCTGACTGCAGATGGAGAGGCCGTGGGGGACACACCCCGTGAGGGCCTGGGAAAGTGAGGGGCAGCCAGCCATCCCCACCAAGAAACCGGCAGCGAGCAAGGTCCACCTGGGTTGTCAGCCCAGCGTGGTCCCCAGCACGACCTGAGTTCATATGTAGCGCAGGCGACAGAGTGGGCCAACTGCTGCCCAAGACGGTGAGAGTGGTGGTTATGCAACAAGAGATACTCGGAACGATTACAGAAAAGGATGAGGAAGATTTGTCCTTTGGTCAAACACCTTACCAAACCAGCTTAGAAACATGATCAAAGAGGAATCGAATCTTCAGCAAGTACTATGGGCATGCAGCACTTTGCTACTGCCTCAACAGATACCTGGTCCACCTTGCCCACGTGCACGGAACGTCGTCTCCTGGCCAGGCTGGAGGGAGCACATCAGATCCTCTTGAGGCCTTCCCAACCAAACCGATCCAACCAGACGGAGCCGAGCGGGGCTACACGCAAATCAAACCAAGCCAAGTCACCCTGAGCCGAACACATCGCCATCGAGTGGACTTCTACTCTGTAGGGCAGGCTAGAACTGCCCTGCGGGCGCCAAGGCTGCAACTCATAGAAAACTTCATTGTAGAAGAGGCAAACTTGGGTGTGTCAGTCACATACTCTGGTGCCAATTTGACTAAGAGTGTAGCGATGAGTCTAGCTTGTCAATCTGGAGATAGCCAATGGAACCTCTGTGTGGGCATGGCCTTCTCTGAGAATTCTGGGAAATCTTGCAATATTGAGAGAGCAGAGACTCAGTTCCTTGGAGACAACTACTGACAAGATGAGATGATGGCATACTGATCGATCCTGATTCCTGGAGACTGGAGGAGCCGGAGGAGAAGCCACATGGGCTTACCTGGATTAAACCAAACCTCTGGGGCCTGAAAAGGCATGTGGAGACTCCTGCCAGTGCTGAGATGCTTGGAGGCCATGGGGAGACCCCTATCAGTGCTGAGATGCTTTTGCCACCTGCTGATGGACCCTGAGTCCTGGAAACAAGGAGCCATGAGGAGACTCGTGCCAGTGCCAGGATGCTTCTACCTCCACTGGATACAGAAGACTGCACCCACTGGCCTGTGATCGTCTGATGTCATGCACGTGCCTCATGAGTTGGAAGGAGACTTTATTAGACTGGTATCAGACATATGGGCTAATATCGAACTTATGAACTTGGACTGGATTGGGTTGGGATGCTTTCTCAGTGTTCCATCCCTCTTGTACACAAACCTTTCCCTTCTACCCACGCGTGTTTATGAATTTGTTTCTCTCGTCTACCCAGACTAACACAGTGGGAAACAGGTTTGTTGATCTATCAATGGCTAAAGGCTAATTTAGTTTCATTAGTTTGGACAAAGAAAAAAAAAAACCTAGAGATCGTTGTCAGGTGCCCCCTGTGCAGAATATTCCCCCAGCTGCAGCTGCTTTCCCTGGGAAAGGACACATTTCAGAGAAGGAGGGAGGAGGAGGTTGTTGGGAGCACTGAGACTTTACCCCAGCTTTGTGACAAGCTCTGTGACATTGAAAAAATTCCCCTGCATCCCCCACTCCCACCCCTGCCCCTCTGTCTATTACAGTTTTATATCAGTTTGGGGTTTTAATATATCACTCCTAGAAGTCCACAGCGGTCCCTGAGAGGCAGTATGTGAGGAGGGTATAAGAGGGAGGACTCCGCCAATTAGGCTCTGGGTCCTCAAATGTCTCTTCATCCAAGCAACTTAGTGGCATTTGGCAGAGTGTTTATTTGGAAAATGAAAGCCAGAAGTATGCCTGTACCCTGCCCGTCTTGATGACTTATAAGGGTTCTTCCAGAATCGTCATCCTGGAAGTTTATTGCTCCCAATGCTAATGGGGACCACCTCCTGCCATCATGGAGCCCCTGCAGGGCAAAGTGAAAGCACTCCTTAAGGGGTCAGAGGCCTGATACTTTCTGGGAGAGACATCCTTATCTTTCTCCTGACCAGCAGCTGCTGGGCTTGAACCGCAGACCTAGGGGTCGGCACTCCAGCTCCAAGTGCCGCCTGCAGTTCCCCCCTACTGATGGAGAGTGACAGCGGGTCATTTCTCAATGTGCCTTTCAGAACGTCAGGGCGGCAGTCGCCATCCCTTCCCTCTAATAATGACACCCCAACTTTTCTTAGAAATATCACCCTTCGACTCTCAGTATGGCCTCCTGGAATCTGAGTGAGAGCACACGCCCAAGAGGGGACAATCAAGACACAGCATCCATGTCTGGAGACACTGTTCAACAAGGCCTGGCCACAGCCTCAAGCCAGCTGCTCACTACCGGCCAAGCACGGTGAAGCACGGTGAAGCACGGTGAAGTCCTCAATCCTGCCACTGTATGGATGCTAAAAGCCACGGAGACTCGATCTCACTCACTAGGAGATGGTATCGTGTCAGCTGCTAGATCCAACTATACCTGAGGGAGACTGGACCTTCTAGCTGGTTAAGCTGAAAAGCCCTTCCACCCCTCTTCCTTTTTAATTAAGCAAATTTGAGCTGTGCATTTCTCACCGGAAACCAAAAGAGTCTCGCCTAATAGAATAAGTAAATACAGCCGAATCCCGCCTGGGGCTGTCCCCGAGTCCAGTCCAAGTGTTTCTGGCGTGTCCTGCAGGCAGAGGGGGGGGCCTCTCAGGCTGGTGGCCCAGGCCTCTGTGCAACGCCAACGCATGCTCAGCTCACCAGCCAGCCTGCCCTCAGCCCCTTTCTCTCGTCCTCAGCAGGCAGCTGCTCCTTCTCTTACAGAGCCCAGCCTTCTCCATCCATGGCACCCGAATGACATCCTCCTGGAAGACGTTTCTGTCCATGTTAATGCCTGCATTTAGAATTCTATGTCATTGTTGGTTCTTTTTAAATATGTAATAATAAAGGTCATGATGTGATAGCAAATGAATGCTGGCAAATGACCCGTGGACAGGCGTAAAATTTTATGAACAGGCATGCTCCAGAGGAATGTGGAAACGAGCCATCCACTGTAGTCCCGTTTGGCAGAAATATTACAAAAATACAAGTCTGGCAAATATTGTAATTCATTTAAAGATGCTTAAAAACCCATCCATCAACCTTGCATGGAAGGTCATAGGAACCCACGGATCCCAAATAAACAGCCAGGGGCGGTGCGAGGACACCAGAGCGGGGTAGACGTGTGTGGAAGACGTGGGGCAGCCCGTTTAAACGGAAAGTGGGGGGTGTCTGCCCCCAAATGGCCGAGAAACTTTAGACTCCTGAGGCTCATTGCTGCAAAAGATACAACAAGAACATCTAGGCTGTTCTTGTGAATCAGTGTCCATCCCTCCCACCTGGGGATCCAGCTCTGGGCAGCCCGACTGCGCTCAGGCCAATTGTACCACCCACCCTACTAGGTAGCACAAACGGGCTCTGGGACAAACAGGTGCCCTCTGAGCCTTCTGTTAGAGCTGATAGTGAACCTGAAGAGACCGAAAGAAGGAGAGAGAGAGAGATGCAGACAAACAGACACTTCAGACAGATGCCCTTTCTTCCAGGATCCTGCTTCAAGAGCCTTGGAAGGTGGAGAAGGTGCTACTCTTTCCCCAGCCACCTACAGGGAGTCTTCTGCAGACAGAGGGAGAGGCTGAGGTTTATAGTGAAGGAAAAAAGAAGGGTAAAGGTGACCGGGATGATGGAGAGAGGTGGGGGTGGGAGTTGTGTGCAAAGGATCTGAGATCCAGCTGTGTCTGCAAACAGAACCGCCCCGCCCGACTGCTCTGTAACATTAGCCAACAAATCTTGGGTTCAGCCTCAGCCAGTTTGAACTGGGTTTCTGACACGTGGAATTGAACTTGTTCTGACTGATAGCTACCCACACGGTCTGCAGCATGACCAAGACCATACAAGAAGTTGGAAAAGGATGACATAGTTCTGACTTCAAAGGGACCCATACTCTAATTGTGCTCGGTTCAGTAATGGTTGGCTAAGCATCTACTCCATCCCAAGGCTTCCAAGATGAACATGACACGGCTCTCAGCCCAGGGGCCTCCCGCTGACCCGGGAGACGGCTTCCTTCTTGGAGTTTTGAAGGCGAAGGAGATTTGCAGCTATCCGGAGTGAGGACAGGTCTCATTCCGTTCTTGAAAAACGGGAGCAAGGTCCAGGTAAACAAAAATGAGCTTAGGAGATATGAACTGGAAGGTCTAGTTCTAGTATCTAAGTAGAGCAGAAAATTATTAAGAGAGAGATTACAAAACGCTTACTTGGTGCATTCCAGTCCCTCATTTCAACACGACCTGACTTTCTCATATTGTCACCCTTTCTGATGCTGGGATGGTGCCGGAGCCTCTGCCTTGGCTCCCGAGAGTGTGATGTAGGGGCCGTGCAGGAGAGCCACACATACCCCTGAGGCAGGAGTCCTGCCATGGCTAGTGGCTCAGCCACACCTGCTCTCTGCTGGCCCGGCGCCTTGCTGGGCCAGATCTGTGGCTTGTTTTCTCCTCAAGCAGACACACGGACACACAGCTCCTAGAAGGAAGGCTGCCGGGAGTCCCTGGCGGCTGCCGTGGGGCAATGGGTCAACATGTCGACTGAAAACAGCCCAAACCCAAACAAACGAAATTCAGTACCATCGAGTTGGTCTGATCCACAGTCACAGGAACCTCTGTCACTTCCTGAGCCTGTCACGCGTTCTGAGGGTCCAAACCCTGTCTTTCTCCCCAGGAGCTGCTCGTGGTTTCGAATTGTTGGCTGTGCAGTTAGCAGCCTGGTGCTTAACCACTGTGCCACCAGGCTCCCAGTGCTCGCTCAGAGTACATAAGGAGACCGGGTGTGCCCCCTCCAGGGAGGGCCCCCACAGGAAGGGAGGGGGGCCTCCTGGTCCTGCTCATTCCTGCTCCCTAGAAGACAGGCACAGGGATGAAGGGGCCATGTGAGACCAGAAGGCAGAAACCAGGCCTTCAGACCTGCTAAAGTCAAAATCATACTCACTGCCAGCGGCTCTGGAGGACAGGGTAGAGCTGTCCCTGTGAATTCCCAACAGGGAATTCAGCTCTGGCCCACAGAGCACCTGGTGGCTTCAAGCTGCCGACCAATGAGCAACCACTATACCACAAGGGGTCCAACTTAAGAGTGGGGCAGCAAATGTGTTCTGTACAGAGCTTTAGGGCATTTCCAGCTTTGCAGGCTGTATGACCTCTGTGGCAGCTACTGAGCTCTGCTGGCGCAGATGGAGAGTCACCGAGAGAGCATGAGTGAGCGAGAAAGGCTGGACTCTGGCATGGCTGTATTGACAAGCCAGCGGGGGCTGCAGGCTGCTCCCTTTCCGAGACTGGGGA
>PVJH01004317.1:0-83005 GCA_004026705.1 Nesogale talazaci
TCCCAGTGGGCCGCAGTCCCGCGCACAACCACTACGCCACCGGGGCTCAACCCAGAATATATTTTAATAACAGTATTTTCCACATCTATGGGCAAGAAGTCAGCAGTTGTTTGAATGACATTATGTGTTATGTGCGCTGCACAGCCAACACCAATAATGTTTTGATTAAGGTTTTTGTTTAATTTATAAAAAAATATTATTGGGCTGAGCCCCGATGGCGTAGTGGTTGTGCGCGGGACTGCGGCCCACTGGGAGGGAGGTTCAATTCCAGCAGTGGGGCTGGGCCTCCTATTCCCACCACCGGAGAACAGTGATGCCCACAAAATATATATATATATATTATTTGTACCTCTTCTTGCTTTACCTCCAAAGTTTGCATTCATGTTGTCTACATAATATGCTGTCATTTTATGTTTTAAATTGTTTTTTTCCCAAAATATTAATAATGGAACTAAAAATTATTTCAGAAGTTTCACCGGGCAAAGAAACAAAATCTAAAATTCTAATTTTTATTACAGTTTCTGAATCAAAAATTCTAATAATGGTTGGAAATAACTTTATATACTTATGATTAGAATTAGGCGCATCATAATACATGGACATAAAATTAATTTTTTCTAGATTTTTGTTTAATTCTGAAAATGGATATGGGGAAAGCACATTACACACAATTGCCTCAGATTTTGTTCTACTAGCATAGGCAGTTTTTTTGTTGAATAACCTTTTGACAACTTGTGATGTACAGTCCATAGATCTGAAGGAATGGCTGTGATTAATAGCATGAAAAGACATAAGTCCTCCTGCTAATGCTAATTTCTTTTCTTCGTCTCCATAAGTTTTCTGAAAAAATTCATGTATTTTGGAGGAATATGCAGCAGTATTTTAATATCTTTTATGTTTCTGTGTCGCCAAGTGCTTTGAAATATTTTTCCCGCGTGTGAAATAGAAAGTTCACCATTACATTTCTCACATTTTACCATGTAATCGCTTTTGGGGTCTTTTTTTAATAAAAGGAAGTTCAATTCTTAGATCCTTGTTGAATTTGTATCCTCCTTTCTTAACTCATTATGTTAACAATCTTAAAAAATTGGGCTGAGCCCCAGTGGCGTAAGTGGTTGAGTGCGGAACTGCGGCCCGTAGGCTTGGTGGTTCAAATCCAGCGGCGGCTCTCAGGAGCAGCACTGGGTAGCGCCCACGACCACTAGAGGCAGTGATACCCACCAACAAAAAAAATCTTAAAAAATTAATAAAAAATTATATTAAAAATTATTATATACATATTGCTTAAAAACATAGTATGTAGGAACAAGATTGCATGAAGATATTTTATTGTTTATAAATTAAAATAGTCTGATTGTTATAAAGTAACTATTTTTAAAATTATTGTAATTTTAATCTTATATTTCTTTATAAATAAAAATAATAATAACTTGTGTTATTTTTCCTCTGAATTTGCCATAACATAAGTTGTGTCACTTTCAAGGTCAGTGCTAGACTTTTTGCTGCCACTATAAAATATCAATACGAGTACTGTCTACTAAATTCAAGAAAATTTATGTATTTATGAAATAAATTAATAAATGACTTACCTAAATTATCTGAATAGCTGATTTGTTGACATCACTTGTTTGACTAGCACCACGCAGTATGATGTTACAAAATGTGTGCAGAGTTACAAAATGTTTTCTTTGTTGCCAATGCCAAAAAATGCCATTGTTCATTAAGTCCAAACAATGGTCGAATTCTAACAACTGACCAACAATGCAAACTTTGATAAGCAGTTCTTGATAATCAGTTCTCAACAATTAAGTGCTATTATTAAAGTTTAACATTATAAAATTAACAAAAATAAAATAAAACTCATATGCTGGCGAAATAGCCACATGGCCGCTGAAAAGTATATTCCCTTTCCATTCTCCTGCCATTCCCTAGCTTGTCGTTCATTCTTTCCAAAAATAGGGACTTTTTTAAAACAACGTGGCACAAATTGTTAAAATTTGGGACTGTCCTGCCAAAAGCGGGGCATCTGGCCACCTTATACAAGGAGGACAAGGGAAACCAGGCCGCTAGTGGCAGGCAGGCTCTCAGCAGTTCCTCCCCTTCTGCCACCCCTCTTGCTGGCACGGACTGATTCAGCCAGTGTAGACCATCCGTCTGGCTTCCTTCTTCCTATGTTTCTTCTTTTACTTCTTAAAATTAATTGGGCATGTGTTAGAAACAAATGCCCTTTAGCTCTTCTATTTTTTATCTCTGCTCTAATCTTTGTTATTTCATTTTCCCTTTTTCTGATGTGCATATCTATTGCTATAAATTGCCCTCTGAGCACAGCTTTTGTTGTGTTCCAAAGGTTTTAGTGTGTTTTGTTTTCATTCCAGTTTATTTCAATGCATTCGGTTTTTTATTTCTTCTATTATTCAGTAGTTTAAAATTTTTGTTTAAAGTTGGGGTGTCATTTTGTTTGAACTTTCCCCCTTGATCTTTTTGTTGTTGATTTCCAATTTTGTGCCCTTGTGATCTGAGAGAATGCGGTGTGGTGGCTTCCCTGATTGTGAACAGAGCTGCAATGATTGTAGGCATGCATGTTGTTTCTTTCTGCCACTAATTTTCGGTCTGTTTAAGAAAGCCTGAAGGGACCCTGGTGGTACTGTGAAACAAGTGTTGGTCTGCTAACCACAAGTTGCTGGTTCAAACCTGCTAGCTGCTACTCAGAAGAAGATGAGGCTTTGTGGTCCCGTAAATATTGACAGTCTTGGAAAGCCCATGTAGGGTCCCTGTGCGTCGGAATTGAGTCAGTGGCAGTGGGTTTGGTTGCCTTGCAGATCCTGGTGGTGCTGTGGGTTAGGGACCGTTCACAGCCCCCAATTCTGTGCAGTATTTCTTCTGGTGACCAGGCTACTCTTTTTTTCCCCAATTGTTGAGATGTTGGTTTGGAATGTCTACCTTAGTTCTTTTTTGATGTATGTGTTTATGACCATAAATTACCTTCAGAGCTCTGCTTTTGCTATATCCAAAGGTTAGATATGTTGTTTCTATTTTGAACCTTATATGAGTCAAAGAATGATTACATTTCTCTTTCTTTTCCCCCCTATTATCGGGGAATAATTTTAAAGCAAATTGTTTAATTTCCATGTTTTTTTATTCCCACACATCTTCCTATGTTGATTTCTAATTCACAGTACTGTGGTCTGGGAAAAAAATGAGGTTTTCTACTCCTATTAACAGTTACAGTCTCGATCTAGCATCTGGGGTCTTAAAGACTTGAAGGTAAACAAGCAGCCGTGTAGCCCAGAAGAAACAAAGCCACATGGGGGAAGCACACCTCACCTGCCTGTGTGGTGAGCACCTGTGGAAGGGATCAGGTATTAGGCATCAAAGAACAAAAAGCTATATCATTGTGAATGAGAGGGAGTGCAAATTGGAGAGCCAAGGCTTATCTGTATATAAGTGGACACACCTTTGCAGGGGGTCTCAGGGAGGGGACAAGCTAGTCAGGCTGCAGTGTAGCAATGATGTAGCAATGATGAAAGGTACAACTCTTCTCTAGTTCTTAAGTGCTTCTCCCTCACACACTCCCCCCCACCCCCACCCCCACCCCACCCCCGACTATCATGATCCCAATTCTACCTTACAAATCTGGCTGGACCAGAGGGTGCACACTGGTACAGAGAGGAACTGGAAACACAGAGAATCTAGGACAGAGGATCCCTTCAGGACCAGTGATGAGAGCTGAGATACCGAGAGGATGGAGGGAAGGTGGGGTAGAAAGGAGGAACCGGTTACAACGATGTACATATAACCTCCTTCCTGGGAAAGGGACAACAGAAAAGTGGGTGAAGGGAGACGTTGAGCAGTGTAAGATTTGATAAAATAATAACTTATAAATTATCGAGTGTTCAGGAGGTAGTCTGGGGTGTCCCAGAAAAAAATGAGGAGCTGATACCAAATAGAAAGCAAATGTTTTGAGAATGAGGAGGACAACAAATGTACAAATGTGCTTGGCATCCAATGGGATGGATTTATGAATTGTGATAAGAGTTGTATGAACCCCAGTACAATGATTAGAAATATTATTTTAATAATTTTTTTAAAAAATTACCGTCTCTAATGTGTGACTACCTTCTTTGCAGAACATTGTGGATGACAGTGGAAAGTTCAAATCCATTTCCAGGAACCACATATGGATTGACCTCCAGTGAATGGTCTTTGAACTCAAGTTGAAGGATGTAAATAGCTTTGTCATCAGACAGAGAGCATTGTAAAGCCCACCTTAGCTTATCTAGGCAAGTTAAAATGTGTTATCATATGATCCTCCTTTCGACCCATTTTAAACTAGTTTGAGTTAAAAAAAAAAAAGAAGAAGAAGAAGGTGGTGGTGGAAATACACTTGGATTGGGCCTCTGGTGAATGCCCTCTGATCCTAGACCAGGGTTGTGAATAGTCTTACTATCCCAAAGAATGCATTGGAAAGTAGATTATTGCAGATGCATTTAAGTTAAAAGTTAACACCTGATCATTTGATTTCCTGTCTGACCCATTTTAAATTTGTTCTGCTTTTTAATGTTTTCCGCTTTCTTTTCAGTTGGGTTTTTAATCTGTTTTAATTTGTTAATGCTGTTAGTTTTGTTGTTTTGGTATGTTTTTCTGTATATGAAATCCAGGATGAGTTTAACTATAGACACAGTAACTGGATTGATTGATGGTTTTTGGGGGGTCTGGCAGGGAAGGTGGGGAGGCAATGGGGAGCTCATAATGATGGACTACAAGAAAGAAGAATATGTTTTAAAATTAATTGTGACGAGGAAGCAGATGGACTTTGGGCCTCATCTTAAATCTTACCTAGTCCAGATCAAGTCCATAATTCCTATATTAGCCCATATGGGCGATACCAATCTATAAATTCCTCTTCAGACTCATGCAGCACGTGCAGTGATGCTGAATGCAGGAAGACCCCAGGCCAGTGGGTGGATTCAGTGGCGGTGGTCGCATCTCAGCGCTGGTGTGTGATTCCACATGGCTCCTCCGGGTCCAAGGGTCTGGCTCCATTGGTGTGGCTCCATGTGATTTGTCAACAGGAAGGTCAAACAGAGCGTGCGTTCTGGGACAAGAGTTCTCAGAATCCCAGAAGGCCAGGCCCACACAGAGGCTTAATTGGCTGTGACCTGACTGACAGGCTAGACTCCACCCCTTCATTCAGGTTGACAGGAGATTATGTAACTGCCACACCTCAGTACAAGAATGGTTTGTTTTAGTAATGTGGCATTGTATGATACTCACCTTCCTGACAATAATCGAAAACGACGACATGGATGCATAAACAAATCAAAGAAAGTTGATTGTGCCCAGCTATTAAAAGAGACAGCATCTGGGGTCTCTAAAACTTGTAGTTAAACAAGCAGCCAGCTAGCAGGGAAGCATCAAAGCCCCATGGAAGAAGCACACCAACCATCATGTGTGATCATGAGGTGTCCATGAGAAGAGGTATCAGAAGTTCAAAAATGCCAAATACAAGGGAAGGGGCATGGATGTAGTGGAGACCCAAAACCACTTGTAAAATAATTGGACAGTCCCTCTCAGAAGGACCCCATGGAAGGGATGATAAATCCAGGGTGTGGTATGGCACAATTATGTGATAAATCATATAATTGACCTCTACTTCTTTAATATTTCCTCTCCTTACTATTATTTTTTAACCTCGTTGATCATGTTAGAATTGCGTATGTTCATCTGTATATTGTAGATCATGTGGTACATGAAAGTCAAACTATATGACCCATCAGAAACAGTCGCAAAAAGAGTATTAAGTCCCTGAAGGTATGATGAGAAGATTGATGACCGTATAACTTCACTCCATGGGGTCGAACAACAAAATTGGATTTAAAAGGCGGGGAAGTGACCCTGTAGGTTGTACATCTGTAAGCTGATTTTAACAATTTTCTACATGTATTGTTCAGTGACATTGCTATATTCTTTTTTAATTGCTTAGGGTTTATTTGGTTTTGCAAAAGTAGAATAACTTTAACAGCAACAGTGATCTGTCTTGGCTGATGTGGTCTGTACCCCATCAATATTTTGTTGTTGCAAATATACACAGCAGAACATGCCCCAGCCATCTCTACACATACAATTTAGTGCCATTGAGCACATTCTTTGAGTTGTGCAAGGATCCTCACCTCTCTTTCAGAGTTGTTCTTTCTTCATTAACACATAATATCACTGCCCTGAGGACATTCCTATCTGATGTTTTCAATTGCTGTTATCACCTTGATACGAGATAGATAGTTCTCTAGGGGAGCATACCGCTCACGTTGCTTGGTTTTATAGTTGAGCTAAATGACCCAGCTGTTAAGGAGACTTTAGCGTTATGTTTTGTTTGAGTTTTGAGGATTATCTAGGCAGTGCTGTCAGGACTTCCATCGACTCCCAACGCACAAGAAAGTCTGGAGTCCATGGTGTGCGTTTTTTAAATCCTCAGCTTTGGGTTTGTTGTGGCCTTCACCTCTCCCCCACAACGAGGTGCCTCGTGGAGTCAGGCCTGCCTGTGTCAGGAGGCAGTGTGATCTGATGACCTCCTTAAACTTGAATCGTACGGAGTCTCGTCCCCTTCCTTTCCACTCTGTCCATTTTCCCTCCTGTGGAAACCTCACAAGGTCGTTAACCTCAATCACCTTTGGATCCCTGTGCATTCCTTCTTCACTGTTCCTTTTCAGTCCAGGGCTTGCCACCTTCATAATTAGTGTTTTTGAAAATAACGTAAACCCTGAAGTGGTTTTCATCCTTGCACTGGCGTTGAGAGCAAGATGGGGAGCGGTTACGGGGGAAGCCACTCTCCATGGGGTGTACATCTCACCCTGTCCCACTGGTTCTCTGGTGTTCCCACACTTTAGTTAGAAGACCTCTTTCTCTCGCTCTGTTTTTTTCCTTTTTGTTATTGAAAGTATGGACAGCTAGAGCACACAGGAGGAATGAAGAGGGAAGGAGAGTGAGTGGAACACATCCTAGCCCACCAAGCCCCGAGAGGACGATATCCCTGCTCAGAACAGACAATGTACAGTGAGGACCACGGGGCCAGCATCACAGCGAGACACAATATCCCTCACTGAACCACAGTGCTACAGGGCACAGCACAGGAGACACAGGGCGGGAAGTGTTCCCGATCTGACCCCCTCACACTAAGGGCAGGCGACAGAGCAGCAAGGGGAGCAAAGCAATGAAAGTCCGGGGAATACCAAAAATAGACTTTTGGGGGACAGAGTGTGGCACCCCATCAGACTCAACTGGAAAATACTCCTAAAGTTAAAAAACAGACCTGGAGCTGAAAAAAGAAGAAAAAGACAAAAGTGTAGACAGCAAATCATACAGCAGTTTGACAATTTCTACATGTTGGAAGTGGTGCTATTGATCTTCAAATTCAAACTGTTCTCACCAGTTTTTCCCCGTTAACATGAACTTGCCACCCCTTAAACTCCTTGTCTGACTTTTAGAATTGCTGAGATAGAGAGTTGTTCCTAAAGAGCATAATGTTCAAGGCAAACATTAAGAAATACGCTAGTTCATTGTTTGGTTTAAAATTTCAGGGGAAACTTTTAGTTAAGGGTTAAAGATGATCTCAGGGCAATTGTTTTATTACCTATGTGGCTCCAGAAAGCCTGGATTTAAAGAGAATTTAGGATCCTGTTTTACATTCTCCCACACCCTCCTTTGTTTAAAAAAAAAAAATCATCTCTTGAATCCCTGATCAAAATATTCAGTATTGGGAGCCAGGCACCATCCAGTCCTTCTGGTCTCATGGAAAAGGGAACATTTTTCAAGCAATTAAACATGCATTTTTCCTCTGATTCACCTTCTTCCTCTGCTGTTTCAGGTAGACACCAATTGTTGCACTTTGGATGGCTTAACTTGCAAACATTTTGTGACTGTGAGCACTATTCAGCTAACTAGAAGCTTGAACAGAAGAACTGAATCCCAGAATAGGCCAGTTGTTGCCTGGCTGTCCTATGAAACTGTGACCCTAAGCCTCCAAACCAAGAAGCCATATCCCGTGAGGTGTTTGTACAAAAGCAGTCTGTGGAGCTGCTTTTCCCTTACCTGGGGATGGGAGGTGGGGAGGGTGTCTAGAGAAGACTACTACGGTTGGACAAGGATGAAATCTAGAGATAAGTACATCATTCGCTTGCTAGTTAAAATTTTGACAGGGGCACACTTATTGATAACAGTTATACTAATTGGATTATTTTCCCGAATCAATGTAATTTTCCTATCAACATTAACAGAAGCCCACTGCTCCATTAGCAAAAACTTCCCTTTTCTCCCCCCTGCCCACCCCTGGTAAACGCTTGTGAACTCTGTTCTCTATGTATCCGCCTTCTTTTGCTTTTTTATACAAGAGGAGACCTCCTCCTTTAAAAAGGATTTTTGTTTGGAATCTGATTCAGGCTTTAAGACTCATAAAAATCAGTTAAAGTTGTGGGATATTCTCTTAGACCCCCTCAGGTGTCCCATTAGTGCAGAGACTATGGGGGACTTGCTGGATGAGGCAGGGCTGTGCTGGTCTGTCTGTGCTCGTCCTTGGCTTTGAAGATCAGGGAATGAGGTGGGCCCCAAAGCCGAGTGCAACCTGCATACTTCCTGTGGACCCCTTTGCCTCCAAGCGCTTGGGCCAAGTTGCACTTGTTACTGAATGTCAGAGGTGAATGGGCTTGAAATCTCCCGATGGCCTAGGTTTGTGGCCCTGGGACTGCATCAGCGGCAGAGCTGGGAGCCATTAGCTAACAAAGGGCAGGTGGCCCTTTCGTTCCCTTTTTCTCCCCAGCTTAATTTGTTATGCTTCTTGCAACTTTGGATCTTCCTCCCCAGCCCCATTTGAAGGAAACATGGATGTAGGAATAGTAGCTGCAGGGGACCTGAGGTACAGATGCTGTTCTCTGAAAACTGGAGGCTGAACCTAAACCTCTCTTCTCCGTTTTTAGCACCTGCTGGGGGTGGTATGGAGACTGTGTGAAGAGATTCAGGGACTTAACATTTCTGGGGAGAAGCTTGGGGACATGGACTTGGGAAAATATATGTGCTTTTCACTTTTAGCTAAGCCCCCGCATGCTGATCCTGCTAACATTTTCCACATAGGGAACAGTCAGTGGACCCAAGCCCTCCAGGGTTCATTCTAGGGCTACCTGGGATCGAGTGAGCCTATCCCTGCAACTTAATGTCTAGGGGCAGCGGGGCCCTGCTGCTCCAGGCTGTGGACAAGGAGGCCCAACTCGAGCTCGAGCTCGGGAGGTAACAGCGACTCTGCAGGGGCTCAGCTCATAGGTAAGGGCAGCCAGCTGGCTTCCCACGCACATCCTTGACTTCTGCTGGAGTGGGTAGAAAAGGAGGGGCTAAATGTCTTATGTAACATTTGGATTTAGCAAAAATATAGGGACAGCCTACACATTCTGTGCAGTCTGTTTTGGAATCTCTCACAAAGATAGACTTGAGCCTTGGTGAGGAAAGGAAATAGATAAAGAGCCTGCAGATTGAGCGGCTGAGGAGAGCCAGGCGCAAGGGGACAGGTGTCAGCCAAGTGGGTGGGGTGCCCTTAGTCCTGCTCGATAACCGATTACCCAGAGAAGGTACAGGACACTACTCCCAGTTGGTCTGCTTAAACATGATTCCCTCCTTCCAGTGTCCCTGGCCCCACCCAGGATAACAGTAGAAGCACCTGTCTGTCCCATTCTCCCAGACAGTGACACCCTTGTAGGTGGGGACTGCCACTGATTCTTGGAGATGGGGAGAATGGTGCCGATATGTATCGGCTACTCGATTGGTGAGGAGTCAGCAGTCCGCCCTGACTGCCTCTCTGGTGCATCAAGTCTCTGGGGTAGGTGTGTTCTGAAAGCCAGTGTGTGAGCATGTGGTGGCCTTTTGCTGGCCAGCAGTGAGACGATGCAGTGCAACCAACCTGGGGCAGCAAAGTGGCCGCCAGCTGCTCCCTGTAATCTGTCATTAGATGTGCCTGTTCCCCACACCCCTTTTCTAATATGCCTGTAATGATCAGTGCAGGCAAACCTGCACACCCACAGTTAACTCCAGAGGGACTGAAAAAGAGCGCATGTCTTGCCCAACTGAGTGTCATCTGCCAGGTCCTGTGCCCTGGGCACATCTTTGAATGGTGGGAAGAGATGATGGGGTGTCAGGGACAGCCATCTTGACTTGTCAGTGGCAGCTCCAGTCCACATGCACCCTGCACTGGATGCTAGGAAGGAGCTGAGGACTGTGATTGACACCTTGTCAAGTGTCTTTGGAGTTGGGGGTGAGGTAGGGGCAGCCTCTGATCAGGGCTGCCACCCTGCTGTGCATGGTGCCTGTGTGAGAAGGAACTAGTGACTCCCTCCTGCAGGGAAGAGATGTTTTGGGGCATTAGGAAAGGGAATAGCTTAGGATAATTGGTTAGGAAACTAGTTACAGAGCGGCAGGGCAAGAACTATGGCAAGAATTGTTTTATGGGATTTAACAATAGAACATATTTGGGATTGAAAAAGCAAAGCCAAGTGTCTGGAGTCATATGCCCATGTGTGGGTGCAGGCATGCAAACACACATACATAGGGTTTGTCTGAAGCCAAACAGAGTACCTTCACCTTCACCTCTGCCCTCACTCAGGTGCCAAGATCCTTGTGCCCAGTGCTGCCTGGCCTGACCAGGTCTTCCACTCTGACCTCTCTGGGTAATGGCTCTGCTGTGGGTCAGAGTACAGTCTGAGGAGCCCAACCCTGAAGGTCTTCCTTTTGACTCAGTAGCTTTGACATATTCTGCCTTAATCCGGCCCTATTCTCCTCCACAAAGTACTTTTTGGAAGAATCTTTTTGAAGATTCCAGGGGTAGAATTTTAGAAATGACCGTCCAAGTGAGAGTGTTTTACAGAAGGGCATTCCTCACATGACACAGCAGGGCGACCAGTCAGGGAAGCCAGGCCACCCCGTGGGCACATGCACAGGAATGAATCTCTCCTTTTCAGTTGACTGAAGGCTGACTGTGTTAGAAGCTAAAATTGTCAAGGTAGTTTTATTCTGGGCAGAGGTGACTGATGACAACAGCCATACAACATGATCGGTCTATTCATTTTCTCTTACTGCTGTTAGAAATCCCAGACTTCTTGACTTATGGCACTCAACATTTATTCTTTTCCAGTTCAGCTCCAGAGACTGAAAGTCTGTCTGAATCAGTCCTACAGCTCAAATCAAGATCTCTTTAGGACTGCCTTCCCTGGGTCCAGGCCCCTTCCATCAGCACATCTCCTCTTCTGTAAGAAAACCCCCTCAGCCTCATTCCTGCGAGGACACACTTGTGATTGCATTTAAAGCCCAACCGGGTAAATCCAGTATAGCCTCCACATTTTGAGTTTAATCATTTCATTTTATCATCCTGCAAATTTCTTTTATGGTCTTCCCCTCCTCTCCCCCCACTCAAAGTAACAAGTACCTAGTTTGCCTGATTCAGCCTGCCGTCGTCCGTCAGTCGTCAGAGGGAGCGAATAGTACAAATTGCTTTGAAAACAGAAAGAAGGGTTGGCTCTCTCTGGAAGGCTTCATTCCCAAGGGCTGACGAGCTAATGTTCCAGCCAAAGAACGAGCCCTGGGCCTGTGGGGAAGGTGTGACTCCCCACATGAACCGTAGTGCGTGGCTGCCTTCTCACTCTGTTGTCTTCCATAGTTTTTTCATCAGTTCTAGTTTGGGGTTCTGGAATGTTCAGCTGGATTGACAGTACTCCTGGGTGCTACTGTCAGACTGAACACAGAAGTCCATTGAGTCAGTTCCACCTCCTTGCAGCCCTGTAGGCCAGGATAGAGCTGCCCCTCCGCGTTTTGAGGCTGTGTGTCGTCGTTAGGCTCGGAGGAAACCTCATCTTTCTCCCAAGGAGCAGCTCGTCGTTTCGAACTGCTGACCTTGCAGTTAACAGCCGGCTGTGCCACCATGTGCCACCAAAGAGAACAGCAATGCCTAGAAGATGGAAGGATGGAAGACGGCCCGAGGGCACAGTTCTCACCAGGGTCTCAGCGTCTCCTTTCTTCCGTGACTACCTGTTTTGAGGAGAATCAGAATCCTGTATTGTCAGCATAAGGAGAACCTTAAAAAACAACTCCCTTTTTGACAGATTAGAATCTGACGGCCTCGAGAAAAGTGATGCTTGCTCAGGAAGTGGCAACGTGTGGCCTCACCAACGGGAGCTCTAAAAGCCTCTGGCTCAACCCGCCCCTCAGTGTGAAAGCTGTATGCCACCAGAGCCAGCCGCAGGGAGGCACAGGGAATGGTCCTTGTCATCCTGGCAAGGCTGCGTCTGTGCCTTCTTCTAACATACACAGCATATA
Organism: Nesogale talazaci; assembly: GCA_004026705.1. Taxonomy (NCBI): domain Eukaryota; kingdom Metazoa; phylum Chordata; class Mammalia; order Afrosoricida; family Tenrecidae; genus Nesogale; species Nesogale talazaci. Next base: position 12,343 of record PVJH01004317.1, read on the forward strand.
GGCCCGATAGTGCCGGCTAAGCTCCCAGGGTGTCAGGGTGAAGGAATGGGGAGATTTGGGGCCAAGGAGCCAGCTCCAAAGGAAGAGCCCTACCCTGGGCTCTTGTTTGGCCCTTCTATTCAGTTGTGTCCCATGCCCTTCTCAGCCAGACCAGTCCTTCAAGAGACCACAAGCCCCCCAGGGTGCTTAGTAATACCTGCCCCTTAAAAGACTGTGGCCCCATCCATCAACCATTTTGGCCAAATTTTAAACTCAAGCTCACAAAGACTATGTATGAAGGAAAGGCATCCCTCTGGCCCTCCAGTGGCTGTCAGCGGAGCAGAAACCTGAGGCTCACTTCCTCCATGTAGATGTCAACGTGTTTTGGAAGCAGCGAGGCTCAGTGATCAATGCAGAAGTAAAATGAAATTGTATTCCAGTCACAGTGTGCTCACATTTGACCCTTAACATGGTCCTGTGGGAGAGCAGTAACTTGTTCATGGTCAGGGTGTTTTCTGGGTCGAGTTCTCACATGGAGCCAGGGGTCAAAGGCACGATGGGTGGAGCATTTTGGCTTAGTTCCTGCACGGTGAGTTGGGCAGTTAGTCACTGCTCTGGCTCAGGGATTTGGGAGCTTTCCCTGGTTAATGTTTGAAGAACTTTCTGAGACATCAGGATAAGCTATAGCCAAAGTCCTTACACCTTTCTTTGCTGGGTGTGGTTGGGCTGTCTGATATTCATCAAGTTTCTAAATGCCCTCAGTGTACTGGGTTGGGACAGAGGGGTGGCCATGCAAGGGAAAGGGCCGAGCCACCCCGTTGCCCTCAACTCCCTGAGGTGACTAGTATCTGAAGAATTTATTGGGTGGGTTGGTGGGGATTGGTTTATGCCTGGGTTTTGAGGAAATGCCTGCCTCGTCCCAATTTTCAGTGGATTTTCAGGAGGAATCCCACACAGCACCTCTCATGTCCTAATCACAGTTATTTAGGTAGTTGAAGCACTATGTGAAGGGATCAGGAGAATGTTAGCATGATTCTTGGAAACATACAGCCCTCACGTGTGATACACAAAGAATTGAAAAACCAGTGGGTGGGCTAGTCTGCACAGGCCTCTTCCAGAGACAAGAGTTTTTGCCTCAGTGTGGAACACTCTTGCTGCCTGGGTTTGGGATTGTGGGATACAGGCTTTTGAAAGTCACTCTCTTTATTGTTCTTCAGAAGTTCCTTACTTATTGTGGGTCTCTTTCCCCTCCATATAAAGTTTGTAAGTAGTTCTTCCATTTCTTTAAAGAATGAAGTTGGGATCTGGATCAAAATTGCATTATTATTTATAGATTTCTTTCAGGTATTGACATTTTCACAATGTTAAGCCTTCCTGCACATTAACATGGATTATTCTATTTATGTAAGCCTGTTTTGATTTCTTGGAGTCATTTTTTAGTGGTCTTTGTACAAATCTTTTGTTTCCCTGATAATATTAATTCTTTTGTGTAGCTATTGTAACTGGTATTGGTTTGGGACTCCCCCCTGTTTTGGCACTCTCTTCATTAATACACAGGAGTCCACTTTGATTTTTGTAGGTTGATCTCATTTCCGGCCAGAGTGCTGAATCTTTGCATTCTTCCTCCAACTTTTTTGTCATGTCTTTGGAGATTTTTTTTTTTTATATGGAAGCATATCATCTGCAACAGAGATAGGTTTTTACTTCTCTTTCGGTTTGGATACCTTTGATTTCTTTTCAGTGTCTAATATCTCGAAGATGTCCCGCACAATACTGACTAAGAGAGGTGATAGAGGGCATCCTTCTCTGGTTCCTGTTCACAAGGGGAATGTTCTCAGTCCCCTTTGGGTGAGATGTTGGCCATTGGGACGACTGAACTATTCTTCATTGTGTGGAGAAATTCCCCTTTCATTCCTCTTTCATTGAGAGTTTGTATAAAGAGTGGGTGTTGGATTTCATCAACTTTTATCAAATGCCTATTCTCCATATGATGCATTTCTGTGATCATATAGTTCTTATCTTTTGTTTCAATGGTGGAGTACATTGATTGTTTTTATTTTTTTAAATCATTTTATTGGAGACTCGTACAAGTTTTATGACAATCCACATATATATCCATTGTGTCAAGCACATTTGTACATTTTTTTTTGTTTTTTGGGCATCACTACCCTCTGGTGGTGGGAGTAGGAGGCCCAGCCTTTGCTCCTGTGAAGCCGCTGCTGGAATTGAACCTCCATCCCAGTGGGCCGCAGTCCCGCGCACAACCACTATGCCACCGGGGCGCAGCCCTCACATTTGTACATTTGTTGCCCTCATCATTCTCAAAATATTTGCTTTCTACTTGAGCCCTGGGTATGAGCTCCTCATTTTCACCCTCCCTCACAAACCCTTTATAATTTATAATGTTTTCATGTCTTACACTGTCCTCAGGTACATTAGACATGTTATCAGGAAATAGCAGTCCCTGAAAAAAGACATCGTGCTTATTTTTAAAGAAGGGGGATAGCGAGTAAGATGCAAAGCTTGGAGGATGGTGCAGGACAGAAGGCATTCTGCTCTGTGGTACCGTAGGTCATTAGGAGAGAAAGCAACGTACTGGCCCCTAATAGAAGCAGCAGAATAGGGTTCCATGATAGAATTCACCCTTTTTAAATTATTTTAACTTATTTTTAACATTTGCCAAGTCAAATGGTTACTTTTATCTTAAAATCTGTTATTTCTTTCTTTTTCTGAGTGTTCATTTTCTCAGAGCTCAGCGTTTTCTGTGTGTTCCTTTCTGTATAACATGTTACCCACGTTTCATGGATACAGCACTCTCTCTTATAGATCTGGATGTTTTGAAATGTATCTTACCGCAGCGTTGACTCATGTTCTCCATCACCCCCTTTCCTGTTTATTTTGACCGGGGGCCCTTCTCAGAGGAGTGGTGATCATTGGTTGTGAGTTCATTTTTTGAAAATTAAAAACCACGTGTTTGTCTGGGGGTGGAGGTTGACCATTAGGGGACAGTCAGAAAGGGAACTGACTGCTTCAAGGGGAGACTATTGAGTGCCTCCAGGTACAAGTCCTCTCATCTTTCATCTAGGAAGAATGTCTGTTTTAAGAAGTCTTTGTCTCTACCTTGTCTGGTTTCCTAGATCATCTTCTCTTCAATCTGGGGAGAGGGGAGCACAAGGAAGCTGGGTGACTTGGGGCTGGGCCTCGCATTTCAGGGAACAGACTTTATGGAGTCACCTGCATTTCATCCCTCCATCCATCCCGCACCCCAGAGCCTTCCCCCTGGTTTGCTGCACCTGGGATCTAAGTGTTCCCACACAGTACTTGTCTCTTCTCCCAGAGATCCCTGATATTTCCAGCTTTGTGTGGGTCCTTCCAGAAACTCTGCTCTGCCTACCCTATCCACTTCATATAGTCCAAATGCCCCCCATGCCTTCTGTCTGGAGTTGTTGCCTCTCCAGCTTGACCCTGAAGCTTACATATATATATATTTTAATTCCACCATAGTCATTTTCCTGGGAGTTGGAAGGAAAGTGAAAGAACACTGCACTATGCCCAGTCGGCCATGGTTAACATGACTCCTCCCTCAGGCCTTGCCTTCACAACCAGGCTGCAGTTGCTCCTGTTCCTTCCCCACCCCCATTTGTTTCTGTGACGCTGTTCTTTTGGCGTCCTGCCCTTGTTTTGTCCTTGTTAGGTCATACTGTATATCCTGCATTTCGCTAGGGCACTCAAGTGCATACACACTCAATTCCTGTGTATATACACAAATAGGGTTGGCAGGGTGTGTAAGTGCTTATCTATGTGCTTAGCAGTCTGTGCATGTGCACATGGCTGTATATTTGGCAGCGAGTGTGCGAAATACATGACAGGATGTGTTTATGCGTATGCTTTGTAGGCTATGTGCATAGATTTTGTGTGTGTGTGTGTGTACATGTGGGCACAGGCACACATGCACATGTTTGGAAGGTGTACATATATGTGCGTGTGTGAACATACTGTGGGGGGTACACATGTGTTCACCTTCTGAATTATGTGTACTATCTGTTTTTATTATGAGCACCTTTATGAGAAAAATATACTTCAATAATCCTAGATCCTCCTGGTTGGAAACTGAAGAGTTAATGATTGCTGCTTTGGAAACGTTAGAGGGAGGCAGTTTATCAAATCTACCTGTTGTGAATGAAGCCTTTTACCGATCTGCCCAGTCACCTACTTGTGGCCAACAATCAGATCCTTGTTGACTTGAGCTGGGCAGGTTCTGCAGCTGATAACTGGCTGCTTTGGAAAAGTACAAGCAGGGAGACTCGGAGCTTGGCCCCATCCTTATCTCAGGGCTCACAGCAATGGGCATATTTTCCCGATGACTCCCTCCTGGGGACCCTTAGAGACCATGAGAGAGGGTGACGGGATCTGTGTGTGCCACTGGCAGGCTGGGTGTCCAAGATGAGACAGCCTCCCTGAACTGCCCCTGTCCGTTTCCAAGGCTGCACCACTTTACAGGAGTAGAAGGCCTCTTCCGTCTAACTCAGCTGGTGGACTCACCCTGTCCACCTTACATTTAGCAGCCCAATGCATAATAACCACTCTATCACCAGGGGCCAATTGGGGCCTCAACGGTGGTAGACGTGGAGGTGGGTGCCTCAGGCAGAGGAGAAATATTGTACAGCTGAGAAAAGACTTTCAAAATGCTGGGAGTGGGTGGAAGAGAGGTTAAGAGATGGTGGTTTGTAACCCTGGTGCCAGAAATTAGATAGGTTCACAGTAGAACATTGGGAAACAGAAGACATAAATCTTAGACACTAATTCCCAAAGAGGTTTAAAGTCTGCCTACAGGCCGCCGGCCGTGAACCATACGCATCACTCCCCATTTGTGCACTTCATAAGAATCACCTTGAAAGAGGAGACCTCATGCTGCCTGGGGTCACTCCTTCAAGAAGGGGGGAAAGGGAGAGGATGCCTCAAAACCTGGAGATGAGACAAGGCTGTGGCAAATCAACAGGCCCTTGACAGAACGAGAGGAGAAGCTTCCTGGAAAACCAAGTTAGGACCAGGGCAAGGAAACCCCTGCATTTCAGAGGCGGCACTGATATTTCTGTTGGTGGCTATGTTGGATGAATGGGGAGGAGCGACCTCACATTGGGAAGAGATACTGAACATTGATTGTAAGGGACCTAAGGGAAGAATAAGCCCAATTAGATATTCTTGCATAGACACTACGACTATGTCTCTACCCAACGCAACTCTTGGTAAACCACACCATGGACTAAGCACTACGATAACCTTAGGTGCTGGCCTTGCAACATCACATCGCCTGAAGGCCACCCCCGAAGGACTTCATGTGGAAGTCCGACTGAACAAATCGGGCCCTGCCTCAAAACTACTTGTGCACTTGGATTTGGGACTGAAATTCCCTGATGGGCAAGGAAGCAAAGGATGACCACCCAAGACCATGGGAATAGTGGTTATTGGACCTTGAGTCGGGCCTCTGGTTTAGTGAGTGTGCAATGAAAGGGGATCCAGAACCATCACATATTCAGTCCCTTAATCCTCCCCCTGCATTAATGTGACAGGTGTTTTTTTTTTTTTAAGTAATTTTATTGGGGGCTCTTATAGGTCTTATAACATTCAGTACATCATCTGTATCAAGCACATTTGCACACATGCTGCCACATTCATTTCCAAACATTTTCCACTTGAGCCCTTGGTATAAGCTCCTCTTTCCCCCTCCCCCCCCCCATTTTTAAATGAATCATTTTATTGGGGATTCATATACCTCCCCTAATATGACAGGTTTTAATTTGATAGGAAAGAATCTTACCTTGTACAAAATGATACAGAAGAATTTCCCCTAGCACCAACCCCCAAACTCAGTGTAAACTGAGCAACAACTCGTAGGATGCACCTCAAAGTTGAACTATTCTCAAACTCCACTTAGCAGCAGTATCTTCAATTCCATGCCTTTGGGGGAACTATTGGTGTTATCACTGCAGTTGCCCTACATCCCACGGGGATGATTGATGGTTTTTGTTTCTTTGCTTTTTTTTTTTCTTTCTCAGCCTTTTGTTTGTTCTTTTTGTTTTTGGTGGTGGTGATTTTTGCCACAAAATGACTGCCAAAGTAAATGGAAGCCATTCATAACCCGTGGACCAGCAGCTGGACTCAGGGCCCCCACATAATTCTAACCTTAACCCAACAAGAGTTAGTGGTCGCTCTTATAGGATGGCCCTGCTCCAGACTCCCCTTCCTGAAGAGCTCACTGAAGACAGGGGTGCGACTGCAGAGTGTGGTGAAGAGAGCAGGTGGCGCTGGTGATCCACTAGAATAATACCTGGAGTTCTGTGAGGGTATCCCAGTGAGGCGTCAGCTAAGCCCACAGCAAAGAAACACGCCCATGTGGGTCGTCCACAGATGATGAAAAAAATCCAAATATCGTGCATACCCGGTTTGTAAAGAACTGTGGAGGACAGTGGGAACCCAAAATCCATCTACAGTCTATCTAGCAGATTTAGCCTCTGGCAGACCCTTTGTGGCCACAGGTGAGGATCTCAAACATCTTTACTTATCAGAGATTATTGTAAACTTGATTATGGTGTCTCTCACCTCTGTACAGCATACTTGATCAGTTGACCTCCTTCTTGACCCAACCGGAATTTGCTCTCAGCTCAAATAATTCTCTCTTGTTCTACAACAGAAATCGCTTCTCTAGCTTTTAAAATATTGTTGGTGGTCCTTTCTTTCGTGCTCTTTGTTTTCATCGTTATATTATTATTTCCTTGTTGCGGTTTCATTTTGTTTTTCATTGTTTTCTCTTGGGCTTCCCAGTTTCTGCAGCACAGAAGGAATGGATGTAGAGACAATAACTGGTGTAGCGGTTTATTGGGACGTGTGAGTGGGTGGGTGAGGGGCCCGGAGAGCAACAAAGAAATCTGGCTGAGGGGAAGGAGCACTGGATCTGAGGGTGATGATGTATGTGTGATGATGCTTTTTTAAAGTGAACAGTTTAACTATAGAAGTGTATGATGTGAGTATTTTATCAAGAAAACTAAAAAAAAGAAAGAGACCAAACTTGAGCAGTGGTTACCATGAATGAAGGAAGAAAAATTATGATTAGGGAGCATTAAGTTTATGTGAATGATGGTGGAATAATTCAGGAAAGGATATCAATATAGTTTTACAGCACGGAGAGTATAATCAATAACACTGAATTATACATGTAGAAGTTGTGGAAATGAATGTTTTCTTGAGCATATTTTTGCCTCAATTAAAAAAGTTTCATGAAAAAAAAATAAGAAAATACAAAATGACCCACTAAGTCTTTAATGACTCTGAGGTTAAAAACTAGTTATCTTGATTCGCAGACCCTTTAAATTTTTTGTAACTTTTCTTGTGAATTAGATGACCGTCTATAGAGCAGATCCTTGTTTTAACATTCAGCAGTTGATACACATTTTGTTTCAGTTCATCCATTTCAGTCCCCTTCGTGCCCCAGCACTTCTCCCACTTCTTCCCCGTGTTTCTTGTTTCCATCCCTCCTCCTTGTCTAACTTTTGTCCTTCAGTAAATGCCCCCCCCCTTTTGATCTTAAGGGGTTGAGTAAAGTGTCGTGGCTGAAGGTTGGCTAAGGCTCGTGGTTCTGGTCCCAGGAGTCTGTCCAGCCGGTAAACCCAAGGGACCCCTTTTCGGGTATGTATTTGTGTGGGGCCGCAAATGTCCACTCAAGGGCACACAGTAGCTGTGAGTGTGTAAGAAACCTATCCTTCTAATTTTTAAAATTCTGTTGAAATGTTCTCACAGCATTGTGGAATTCAGGTAGCTGCCCTCTCTTGGTGGACATTCCTGTTACTTCCTACCCTTGTCAGGGCCCTGCTCAGTGAGCTGCCTGCTAGCGGGGACTGTGCGCCAAGCAGCAGCAGCAGCAGCAGGGGTGGTGTGCTCTGCCAAGTTATGGTAGTGCCCTGGGCCCCCCCACTTTCTCTTGCTCCTGTCCTGGGAAGTTCAGGGCTGCTTTTTGAGGTGCATCTCAGAAGTTTATGTGTGTGATCTGAGAACTGCGGCAGCCTGCTTCTTTTGTTTGTGTTTTTTTTTGGGGGGGGGGGCATCACTACCCTCTGGTGGTGGAAGTAGGAGGCCCAGCCTTGCTCCTGGAAAGCTGCTGCTGGATTTGAACCTCCAACCCAGTGGGCCGCAGTGGGCCGCACAACCACCAAGCCACCGGGGCTCAGCCAGCCTGCTTCTTTTGAAGCCTGTAGATAACCACATGATCTTATTCCAGAACCCGTTTCACTCCTCTGGGGAGCCCTGGTGATGAAAAGGGCCAGCACTGGGCCAGCTGTGGGAGCCCACCCGTGGTTCTGAGGGAGGGCTGGGCAGCCCACTGCTTCCATGAAGACCATGGCTTTGCTTACCTGTAGGGTCGCTGAGTCAGAGCTGACTGCCTGGCAACAGCTTGGCTGGAGTTAGTTGCTGCATTTTTGTTGTTGTTTTTTCCTTAAACTGCTAAACTAGAACCACATACTGGGAGTGGAGTGGGAGGTGGCATTCCTACTTCCCCATGCTCTCCCACCCTCCTCTTCCACCCCTTCCACTTTTTCTCTCTACCCCCCCCACCACTTTCATTTCCTCCTCTGTTCTCCCCTTCCCACTTTTTCCTCCCCTCCTTTCTCCTCCCCCTTCTGCCCTCTCTCCTCCTCTTTTCCTCCTTTTCTAACCCCTTCTTGCCAGCAGCAGAGATGTGGGAAGGAAACACAGCTAGAACTCACCTGGCACACCTGACCACTGCTTCCCTCATGCCTGGGAAAGACTGGCATTGGTCCAGGGGCAGTCGGAGCCTTGACCAAACACTAGCAGGAATAGTTGAGGGTCTGAAAAGATGGCTCCCTTCAGCCTATCTCTCCCCACCTCAATCAGACTGTGTCCCCCACCCCCACCCCCACACCGCTCCTTTGGTTCCTCAGCCCCTGAATCCCCATGCCTCTCAGGTGGTTTCATCACCTGCCTTTTCACCTGCCTCCTCCCCACAGAATCTACTTCTTCCTCCCTCCCCTGGACTTGGGAACAAAGACCTTACTCTCATTCCTCTCTCCAGCTTCAGAATGGCATAAGCATAAGTAAGGCATGCAGAGTGTCAGGCTGGAGGACTGCTCTCAGCTGGGCTCTGTACTCCTGGCACCCCACTCCCACCCCACCTCCCAAGCCCAGCCCTCTATCCCAGTGTACATTTCCAGGTAGCCATGTTCACCTTGGGGAAGCCCAGGGAGAAATGAGGACCTTGCAGAAGAGCCAGCAACCTTCCTCACCCTGGCTCCTGATCTGAATGTGGGGTTTTCGGGCATGCTGGCCTCAGAAAGGATTCCGAGGCGGTGCTGCCTGTGAGAATGTAGCAGCGATCCCAGGCCAAGCAATGCTTGATTAGCAAGGCCCAGTAGGAGTCTGTGGGAAGCCCACAACCTCGAGGTTGTTCTCAGTCACTACTGGATCAGTCTGGCAGCTTCAGACACCTCCCTGCCCCACCCCCTCCAAACATTTGGACTCCTGCCTAATTGAAGCTTTATTTATCTCCATGTTTTCCCAGCTCTGTATAAAGAGACCAGCAAGATACTCTAGGAGCACAGGGCAAAACAGTGGGGTGGGGCTGGGGGAGGAAGAATATTCCAGGGCCGCTTCCTTCTTCCCCTGGGGAGGAGGAAGGAAGCAGGGCTGTGGCAGAGGGAGCAGCTGAGTTTGTGACTGTGAGAAGGATTGCTTTCTCTCTCTCTCTTTTTTTTTTACCCTCAGAGGCCCAAAAATAACCATGTCAAAAGTGCAAGCTTTGCAAAAAGGGCCCAGAAGAGCCAGCTGAAAGCCATTTGCTTCTGGAGGCTTCATCATGTTCCCTGATGAGCCCCGGGAAGCACCACCTCCCTCCCCACCCAAGCCCCTTCCTCCCAGGCTCAGCCCCCCAGGACCACATCCTCCCTGATTTCAGCAGAACTTTCCAGACCACAATCAGATTTAAATGTACTCAAAGGACGGCTTCATCCTTTTGTGAAAACTAATTAGAAAATATGAAATCATCCTAAGTCGAATTTTCCTGTTCAGATGTTTAAAGCAAACCTGTAACTGAGATGAGTTTGTTTTTTGTTTGTGTGTCTGTTTGTTTCAGAATCATTAGGTCAACTCAGTACGGTGTGTGTTGGAGGACACCGTGCACTGCGGGGTTTTCAAAGACGGACTCTTTGCAAATGTTTTGCCAGGCGTCTCTTTTGAGGTGCCTCTGGATATATTCCAGTCTCCAACCGTTTGCACCACTCACGGTCTCTGTAGCATAGCCATGGGCTTGAGATGCCGTCCAGTCTGTTCCAACTCATCAGTCGTCCCTGTGGATAGCAGAACCCGACACTGCCCCGTCCTGCACCAGCCTCAGAATTATTCGTATGCTCGAGCCCATCAATGCAGCCACCACTGGGAATCGATCTTGTCAAGGAGGGTCTTCCTCTTTTTCACTACCCTCTTCCATTACCAAGCATGCCGTCCGTCTCTAGGGGCTGGTCTCCCCCAACCACACGGCCAACGTACAGAGACCAGTCTCACCATCCTCGATTCTAAGGAGCATCAGGCTGGAATTCTTCCTAGATAGATTTGTTTGTCCTTTTGTAAAAGTGTAGAGAATAAAAAGCATAAAAAGAACAGCGTCTTATCATAAAGGGAGTGGTAATACACAACAGAACAAATGCCCCTTAAAATGGTCGCTGTTCAAAATGTTTTTACAAATTGTAAAATTAACATTTTTCTTGTGTAAACAGGATGTCACAAAGATGTAAATATAAACCTACTTCCCAGAAAGAAAAAAAACAAAACAAAACTGATCATTATATTTGGGGGTTTGAGTAATGTCAGGCACTTCTTGGTTCGCTTGCTTATTCCCCAAGGAAGGACCCTCCCACCTGTCTGCCCCACGTCAGCCACTCACCTGCCTTGTAGCAGCAGGGAAGTACTTCCTGTAGTACCTTGAGTACTGAGTAACCTTGGAAACTTACAAATCGTTTATATGTTTTGGGGGAATTCTTTTTAATTTTTAAATCATTTTATTGAGGGGCTCTTCCAAATCTTATGACAAACTGTAGTAGGCACACTTGTATATACCAGTATGTTGTCATTGACATTTCCAAAACATTTTCTTTTTATTTATTTTTTTTGTGGGCATCACTGCCCTCTGGTGGTGAGAGTAGGAGGCCCAGCCTTGCTGCTAGATTTGAACCTCCAACCCAGTGGACCACAGTCCCGCACACAACCACTATGCCACCAGGGCTCAGCCCACTTTCTTTTTATTTTATCATTTTATTGGGGGCTCTTACAGCTCCTATCACAATCCATACATATGTCTTAACATCATCTGCTGTCTTCCTTCACCCACTTTTCTGTTGTCCCTCTCCCTGGAAGGGGTTATAAGTGCATCATTGTGATCAGTTCCCCCTTACTTGTTCCTCTTATTCCTTTACCCTCCTAGTATCAATATTCTCATTATTGGTTCTGAAGGGTCCTGTATATCAAATATGTCCTGGAGTCCCCATGTTTCAAGCTCTTATCTGTACCAGTGTATATGTGCAGATCTAGCTGGATTTGTAAGATAGAACTGGGGTCATGATAGTGGGGGGGGGGGAGCATTAAAGAACTAGATAAAAGTTGTGTGTTTCGTCAGTAATATATTGCACCCTGACTGGCTCATCAGTTCCTTGTGATCCTTCTGTAAAGGGATGTCCAGTTGTCTAGAGATGGGCTTTGGGTCTACACTCTTCCCTTCCCCTCATTCACATCGATATGATTTTTTTGTTTTGGATCTTTGATGGCTTTTGTGATAATGTCAGGAAGGTGAGTATCAAAGAAAGCCAGGTTTTTAGATCAAAGTGTTCTTGTGTTTAGAAAGGCTTTGAGTAGAGGTCCAAAGTCCGTCTGCTATCTTAAAACTTAACATGTAAGTATATGCACATTGGTCTCTACCCCTTTCATTATAAATTAATATATTTACATATATACATGCCTATAGTAGTTATATCTCTGTAAATAGCTTTCCCTTCCTGCTTCTTTCCTCTATTTCTATTTCTTTTCACCTTCCTCCTGTCCCAGTATTATGCTCACCCTCCATTCAACTCTTGGTAATTTCTCTTGGATACATTGCACTTGATCAAACTCCTCCAGACATCCTCTCCATCATTTTCAGATCTCTTGTTGTTCCCTCATCTCCGAGTTTGTGGGCTCCTGCTCTTCCTCCCCTTCCTCTCCCCACTTTGCACCCTCTCCCATGTTCCCCTAGAACCACTGGTCTCATTGTTTTCTCCTCAGGATTGTTTATACTGCCTATCTTATATAGACAAGGAAATTTATAAATCTTTATCCAACAGCATTCTGACTGGAGATCCAGGTTATCCAGGGCACAAAACAGTCATTGGAAGAAGGAGTATGGTAACCCCAGGTGCCCAGGAAAGAGGACAAGCTTATTCCATACTGAGCCTGTCCACCTTCCCATACCCTTCATGGACCAATCAAAGCGAAACTAGAGAGAGAGTCATTGGGGGCTTGAGTTCCAGTTCTGTCTGATGTTAACTGACCTTGAGCAGTTTTTGTGGCATCATTCTCAAGAACTTGTATTCTTATCTATTAAGCGGGGAAAGCCATAGCAGCTTAAGATTCTGTGAAAATTAAATTAGAGCCCAGTGAAGCTACCCTTTCTGTCATTAGCTGCTCTCATGCTTCATTAATGAGTTCATAGTCAAAATGAGAGAGGAAGTCAGTACCTGTCCTGTTGTACTTTTCATGACACAGAAAAGACACGTTTCCCTCAAGGGCAGGTCTGCTTGAGTCGGTGTTGCTGCTGACTCGTGGCAGAAAAAGACAGCAGCACGTGATGCTTGAGTCAGTGCCATGGACAGTGTCTGACTTTATCTCTGCAAAGCGCACGCAGGACCCTTGACTATACCGGTGAGGAAACAGGGTCAGATGATCGATGGAGATGCTAGGAGTTGAACTAAGTCCTTCTTGTCCACATGGCTGCCTTTGAAGATGTTTTTATGGGACAGTTCCCTGGCATACAGGGCAAGTCCACATTGCTGTATATAGAGAGAAACACTGCACTGTGGCTCCAGGGACAAAGAAACCACTGGAGCAGACTTCATAAAAGGGGAGACTTCACGCTGACCAGTTCACCAGGCGGCATGAGGAAAGCACAGGATATGTGCGGGTGAGCTGGGTGGAGAAGGACTTGGAGATGAATGGAACTTGGGTCTGGTGACATGTCCCTGTGTGATAGAAACATGCCTATTTGTGTATGTGCGCTCATGTGTTAGGCTGGAGTCTTTGGCAATGGCAGACCACTGTTAGCTGCTGGGATTGACAAGGCAGTGTGGCAGACTATTGGCTCAAGTCCAAAGAATTAGCAGTTGATGAGCCTGATGCAGGATGCAGCCCCAGCAAAATGCAAAAGCATGTCTCACATGTCCACTGATGTAGTAATTTAGCCACATCCCTGAGGAAACTTTCTTTTGATTGCATCAAGACTGTGACCTGAGTAAGGTCCACTCTAATCTTGTGATACCTGGTGGGCTCTTCCCAGCCAGTCCCATGGAGTTGATTGCATTGTGTTGGGTCACATCCTAGGGAATTACTAGGCCTTTCCCTGGCAAACCACTCAGAATCTTGACCCAGCCAAGTTAGCAGCAAACCTCACTCTCACAGCTTGTCTATGTGTGTCCCTGAATGTGTGTTTTATAAATGTGTACATATCCACGTGTGCACCTGTGTGGAAAGTGAGACTAGAATCGTCAGGTGGGAGGAAGAGCAGAGGTTTGGCCCGGGTGTTGGGAGCTCTTTCCCTGTCTTTTGAGCACAGACAGATACACCCACACCCAGACCCTGGAAACCTGCAGCATGAGTGGGACCGAAAGGCAGGGGCACAACAGAAGCTGGATTCCTCCAGGCTAGCTGGCCTCATGCTTCTCTCGAGGGATCCCCTTCCTTGGGCCTGGCCTCACTAGGTCCTCCTGTCATTATCTTCCTGGCCCAGACCTCTCTCCTGTTGACAGGTCTTTCAGGCAATGCATATTAGTCGTGCTGTAGCCTGTAATAGAGCATGTCCATAGGTTTTCGCTCCCATGAGTCCTGAGGACATAAGAGGACACCAGCACTCCCTGTCATCTCCCCCAGAGCAAGTGATGGGCTGCACAGCAGCAAGGTTGATGTGATGGGTCCTCCCCAGGATATAGTGGGGAGCTAGAGCTATTTCCAGCCTAGCCTTGCTTGTCTCCAAGTTCCCCCAGCTGGTGATCTCTGCTAGCAGTGTGTAGCTACACCTCCCTAGTGGGCACTTGCCTGTCCACCTTATTACATTGTTGCGATTTGTCATATCTGTGTCATTCACCTGCCTGTCCAGGTCTAGTCCTACACTGCTGCTGAAGGGCAAGGGGTGTGGCCAGTATGACTTCTGCTTCACAGTCAGGTAGGCCAAGGTCAGAAAGTGGACCCCTCCTTTTTAGTTTACCCCCTTCTGCTTGTCTTCTCTCTTCTGTAAAGTATCAATCCTTGAGAACCAGCCTCGTGAGATGGGGACTCAGCTTTGGCTGGGGGCCCTGACACAGTCTGACCTTGGCAATGAGTGGCTTATGTCTCCTTGCCAGATCTGTAAAATGACTGAAGAGGGTGAGGACCACTGAGCACATCACTGTAATGTCATCCCTTAATGGAGATGTTGGGTCAATGTGTCTTGGGAGAGGCACAGGTCTTCTGCTTTATGCTGTCCTGACAAAGCAAAAGTAGCCCATAGGTAAGTTTCAAGTTGATTCTGTTTGGGGGTACCCAAAGGGCACATCACCACCTATCTGTTAGTTTGTCCTGTGTGTTCCTGGATTCTGGAAAAAATGTCACCAGTATTCAGACATCAGCAGTGTCCATTATGGCGGACAGATTTCGGTGGAACTTGCACACTAAGACAAAGTAGGAAGAAAGGCCTGGCTATTTATTTCTGAAAGCCCACAGGGACAGGGTGTTTTCAGATGCAGTGCTGCACAGTGAACCCCCTGGATCAGTAATGGACTAAGACACACAGACCAGGCGGTTCTTTTTTCAGTCACACCTAAGGTCACCCTGAGTTTGAAGTGACTCACTGCAGAGGTGTGCCCACGTGAGAACTGGCTATGATGAGGGTGCCCTGCTGCCTGAGGGCAGGGGACCCCGTCGGGTGAGACCCAGGGGGGAGGCAGTGGCACCAAGAGCATGACCGTGTAACCCTGGTTTGGGGTGTGGTGGGGATGGGGGTGCACTGTGTTAGGAAAGCTGAAGGAGGAGGCACATTGTGCTTTCAATGTTTGGTGCTCTGTTGTGAAACCCTGCCACTTAATCAGCAGTAAAAGGTTGCATTTGTGATTTGTGCTACGCTTAAGGAAGATCAGCTTCTTTTTCTTTTTTTCCAGCTTCTTTTTCTTTCTGCCCAATTTTGCAGTACTTTAAAAAAAATTCCTTTGGACAGAATTAATTATCTCATCAGTGCCGGGAGATGCTTGGCTGGCCAAAGACTGAGCAGTCACAGTGGAGCAGGAAAGAGCAGGACAGTGTGGCGCAGCACGGCGCAAGCATCCCCTGCCAGTTCAGGGAGCAGAGTTGCCGGTGACACGAGGGCCCTGCATGGAGGCAGGGCTAACCGGCATCAGAGGGATCCTCTTTGTCTTGAAAAGGTTTCAGTGTGAGGGGTAGGGGGTGGGGTGGGGGTGGGGGTGTTGATTTTTGTTGGAAAAGTGAAAGCATGGGTAGAAAGTGGACACTAGACTGGTAAGGTGGGTAATGGGAAATCTTACCCATCATAGTGCCCGTGGCAACATTTTGGTGTATTTTTTTTTTGGGGGGGGTGTATTTGTTTTTATTGTTATCTTTCCTTATAATGTTTTGAATTTTTAAACTCAATTATAATACTATGTGTGCAATATTAACAACCTTTTGTTCTGAGAAGGAAATATACAATATACAAACTAGAAAGAATGTGTGAAGCCATTGCTCAAATGCGTGTGTTGTACAGATAAATATTCACATTCTTGTAATGTTATGTCCAAATTGTTTTAACAATAGATAGGTTAAACACCACACACTTAAGAGACTCTGCCAACATTGTGGAGGCGACGATGATGACCCCAGCGCCCCTCCGAGTCTCCCTGTTTGTCAGAGTTGTGTGGTCATTGTGCGCTGCAGGGAGGAGGGTGTGGCAGTCACCAATCTGTGTCAGTTTCAGCACTGGGAGTCTAAGGGTGGAGTCTAGTCTGTCAATCTGGAGATAGCCAATGAGGGAGGCCTCTGTGTGGGCATGGCTTTCTCCTAAAAATTCTGGGAAGTCTCTTGGTATTTCCCAATTGGAGGAGCGAGACTTGACTCAGTCTCTTGAAGATGGTCTACCAACAAGACAACATGGCAGCATGATATAGACCCTGAGTTCTAGAGACTGGAGGAGCCTGGGGAAGAAGTCACATGGGCTTACCCTGATGGAACCAAACCTCTGGGGCCGGAGAAGCCCAACTCATGCCAGCGCTGAGATGCTGGGTGGCCACAGGGAGACCCTACGAATGCTGAGCTGCATCTACCACCACCGGATACTGCTGAAGGACCCTGAGCCTGGAAACGAGGAGCCATGGGGAGACCCCTGCCAGCACCGGGATGCTTCTACTGCCGCTGGATACATAAGACTCTCCTAGCCTGTGATTGTCTTGGTGTTATTGCATCTGCTTTGTGAGTCAGAAGAAGACTTTTTTTTATTTTTGGCATCACTGCCCTCTGGTGGTTGTGGGAGCTCCCCAGCCTTACTGCTGCTGGATTTGAACCGCCAAGTCAGTGGGCCGCAGTCCCACACTCAACCACTACGTTAGCTGGAAGAAGACTTTATAAACTGGTATCGGACATATGGGCTAATATCAGACTTATGACCTTGGACTGGACTGGGTTGGGATGATTTCTCAATGTTCCATTCCTCTTATATATAAGCCTTTCCCTTATATTCTTAAGCGTGTTTATGAATTTGTTTCTCTAGTCCACCCAGACTAACACAAAGGGGAACATAGATGCACAGGCTGGCCGACCTGCCTCATCCACTCCTTGGCCCAGAGGACAGATGGCGAGTTTGACCTTGAGTTAAGTGTCCCTCCTGAGGAGACTCGCACAAGTTGAAAGCTATTTTGCGCTTTCATTCTCATTGTTGAAGGTGGCACTTTGGTGGCCAGGAACAGAGTCCTGCCAAGCGTGGGGTGGGAAGGTAGACACATTGTCAGCTCCACTGAACTCACCAGCACTTGAACCCCTGACACACTCTTGTGAAATCTGGCCTCACATCTTCTTGTCTCCAGAAATGTCCAAGAAATACACCCTGTGCTGCCCCTCCTGGGCCCCTAGGGCCTCAGGGAGAGCGGTCAGGCCATGCCGAGATCTTCCCAGTACTAGTACCTAGCAAGCCAGTGGGGAGTAGGAAGTGTCTGTGTGAAGCTGGGCTGGGCTCACAGCTGGCTCACAGGCCAAACAGTTTGGGTGTGGTAGCCCTCTTCTGTGGGATGGTGACCATCCTCTCAGTATGTGGAAAGCCTTGTACATGCAGCATGTACCCGGGAGAAGCCAGAGCATGGCAGACAGGAGGACTCCTGCCACAGCTCCAGCCAGCTAGCCTCCAAGGGGACTGTCTGCACTCCCAGACTCTCTGCAAGGAGACCCACACTGGTTGTTTTGGCCTTTTGAGCAAGAAAGAGGATGCGCAGTATGCTTTCTTCTGGGTGCCACCTCATGGCCCTTGCATAGACTGGTTTGTTGAATCACCCTTTGGGGCTGCTATGGTTTAGTGTGGAGTGTGTGGATACGCATGCCCCAGTCGTGCACCCACAGTGGCCACTGATGGAAACAGTTGTGTGTCAGCTTGGGGCCAGCCTGCTGCCCTGCCCTGTACATTCTTCCGTTTCACCTGTTTTCCCACCACCACCACCTAAAATCTTCTCTTCTGAGCAGAGGGTAAGGTAGTGGGAGCACTATGACGAGAGTCACTTCAGCCAGCCAACAGACATTGAATAAGAGACTTCTGCTTCATGGCCTGGAAGTCTTCCTACCATGAGGAAGTTGTGTCATATGAACTTCAGTGAAAGTATTGGCAGAGTGTGGGGTGTAAAAGCCGCAGCCACATCCTTCTCTGGTCCAATTAGCTTCCCTTACGAAAGGAAAGGGGACTTGGCTTCCTGGACCCTGACATTACTTTGAGCCGAGACAATCCAGTGCCCCAGTGCCCCTGCAGGAGCTTGGCCAAAGTGCCCTAGTGGTGATGCCGAAGCCAGACGCTGAGTTACAGGGCTGGTGGAGTCTGCCTGGCGTACCCGGAACCCTGATCCTCTTGTATGATGAGAGTCAGGTTCCACCCTGACCAGCGGGCATCTGTTTCTGCTGGGTAGACCCTGTCATGGTTCAGCACTTGCTTTTGCTCCCTTAAATGATTTCCCAGGTGCTGGCAGCATTCGTGTTGGCTCCTTCCTAATGTGGGCCCTGGTCGTAAACAAGGTGTTCATCTCTATTGCATTAAAAGGAGTGACAAAGCATGGGGGAAATGTAGCAAAATTTTCTGTAGGCAGACAGATTGATTTCAAATATACTCTCCTTCCCTCTTCCCTCACACAAAGATTTCCCTGACCAGTTGTATTTTCATTTTCAAAATAATGGTTTTTTTTGTTTGGTTTTCAGTGAAAATTTACACAGCAGACTAGGTTCCAATTCAGTATTTTTTACTCATATTGTTCGGTGGGATTGGTTACACTCTTCACAACATGTAAGCATTCTCGTGTTTCCTGGTCTTGGTGTTCCTTTTCCAGTCATCTAGGTTCTGGGCCTCCTTACTGGCATCTTTCTTTTTAATGTAGTTGAGCATTAGCCACATATAGATGAGTTTTTAAAGAAAGACAGTACTCACAGGTGATACTTTTTATTTTATGAGCCTCTTATTCAGCTAAAAGGTGATCTCAGGATTGTTTAGATTCAAGGTTAAAAATATGTTGTAGACAATAAACAGACCTTAAACTATTTACAGACTCTTTTTTGTCATTGAATATTTGTTGCTGTTGTTTTGTTTTCTTTTGTTGCTTTATTTTGCTCGTCCGGTTTGGGGGCATATTTTTATTTCTGCAGGTCTATCTCGATAAGATAGGAGGGATAAACAATCTGAAGGAGAAAACAATAAGACCAACCGTTTGGGGGTAGGGGATGACATGGGAGGAAGTGGTGGTAAGAAACCCAGGGACAAGGGAACAACAAGTGATCCAAAATCAGTGGTGAGGAGGGTGTAAGTGGCCTGGTGGGACTTGATCAAGGTCAATATAACCAAGAGGAATTACTGAAACCCAACTACTGAACGTGATAGTAGGACAAGAGGAAAGTAAAAAGAAAGTAAAAGGAGGCAAAGGGCATTTATAGAAGTCTAAATACAGGCATGTACATATGTAAATATGATGATGGGGAAATAGATCTATGTGCATATATTTATAGACTTAGTATTTGGGGGGGGGGGGGGGGGGGCATCACTGCCCTGGTGGGAGTAGGAAGCCCAGCCTTGCTCCTGGAGAGCTGCTGCTGGATTTACACCATCATCCCTGTGGGCCGCATTCCTACACACGACCACTACGCCACGGGGGCTCAGCCTTAGACTTAGTATTAAGGTAGAAGATGGATATTGGACCCCCCACTCAAGTACTCCCTCAATACAAGAACACTGTGTTCTATAAAATTGGCATTCCATGGTGCTCACCTTCCCAACACAATCGCTGGACACAAAACGGGTGCATAAGCAAATGTGATGAAGAAAGCTGATGGTGCCTGGCTATCAAAAGATATAGCGATATAGCATCTGGGGTCTTAAAGGTTTGAAGATAAATACGCAGCCATCTAGCTCAGAAGCAACAAAGCCCACATAGAAGAATCACACCCGCCTGTGATCACGAGGTGTCGAAGGGGTCAGGCATCAAAGAACCAAAAAATCATACCATTGTGAAGTAAGGGGAGTGCAGAGTGGGAACCCAAAACCCATCTGTAGGCAACTGGACATCCCCTTACAGAGGGTCAAGGGGAGGAAACAAGTCAGGCAGAGTGCAGTATAGCAATGATGAAACATACAACTTTCATCTTGTTCTTTAGTGCTTCCCCCCACCCTAGCTCCCTCCCCTATCATAACCCCAATTCTACTCTACAAATTCTGTTAGAACAGAAGATGTACAAGATAGGAAGTGAAAACACAGGGAATCCAGGACAAATAAACTTGTCAGAACCAGTGGTGAGAGCGGCAATGCCAGGACAGTGGAGGAAAGATGGGCTGAGATAGAAAGGAAGAACTGATCATACAAGAATCTACATACCCTGGGGGATGGACAATAGAAGAGTGGGTGGGCTGAGCCCCGGTGGCGTAGTGGTTGTGCGCGGGACTGCGGCCCACTGGAATGGAGGTTCAATTCCAGCAGTGGGGCTGGGCCTCCTACTCCCACCACCGGAGAAGAACAGTGATGCCCCCCCCCCCCCAAAAAAAAAAGAGTGGGTGAAGGGAGACATCAGACAGTGTATGACATGGCAAAATAATACTTTATAAATTAACAAGGATTCATAGGGGCGGCAGGGAGGGAGACAGAAAAAAAATAAAGAGCTCAAGTAGAAAACAAATGTTTTGAAAATGACGGTGGCAACAAATGTACAAATGTGCTTGATGCAATGGATGAATGTATGGAGTGTGATGAGTTGTGCGAGTCCCCAATAAAATGATTTTAAAAAGAAAACAAAATTAATGTAGGGCAGTTGTCTCAGGTAGTCCTTTACTCTCAACTAGCCCAGTAAGTCAGGGTGTTTTAAGAATTTGAGATTCAGCCCATTTTTCTCCCATTCCCTTACTTAAAGTTGACAGTGGTAGCAGGGTGTTACCTAGGTCTTCTGGTTGAATAAATGAAGTCGTAATTCTTACTTATGACTAGTTCTGTATACTAGTTTGTTCTTTGAGAATCAATGGTTTCCTTTTTTTTTTTTTTTCACCTTTGGTCGGACAAATAGAGACGAGTAATTGTGTCTTACTTAGGTGGTCACTCACAAGCTTTCAGACTCCAGACACTATATATCAAATGATGTTGCAGAGTATAAGCTTTATGAACTCTTTTGTGCCAGTTGGCCAAGTTGCCCCATGAGACTATGGTCCTGAGTCTCCAAACCCCGAAAACCAATCCCATTGGTGTTTAGTTATATCTGCCATATTGTAACTATATCCCCATGAGTGTTATTTCTATATGAAAATACAGATTCATATGCATATGCTTGTACCTATATCATATACTCAAACATACACATATATAAGGAGCCCTGGTGCTGCTGTAGATTAGATATTGGCGCTGCTAACCACAAAGTCAGCTGTTCTGATGCATGAGCCACTCCAAAGGGAGAAAGATGAGGCTTTCTGCTCCAGTAAAGTCTTGGAAACCTTATAGAGGGTTGCTATAAATCAGAAGCGACTTGATAACGCTGGATTATACCGCATATATGCTTGTTATCATTAGGTATTGGCAAGTGAGTCCTGATTCTTAGCCATCCCTTCTATAACAGAATCAAACCTTGCCCGGGCCTCTGCCATCCTCACAATAGTAGATATATTTGAGCCTGGTGTCTCAGTCACTGTCTCAGTCACTGAGGGTCTTCCTCTTTTTTTGTTTACCCTCTACTTCCCTAAGCACAATGTCCTTCACAGAGTGTTTCCTCCTAGTACCGTATCCAAAGCAGGCAACATGAAGTCTCACCATCTTGTTTTCAAGTAGCCTTCAAAGTGCTCTTCCAAGATACATTCGTTTGTTCTTCCAGCAGGCCATAATACATTCAGTATTCCTAATTAATAACATAATTACAACAACGTTCAATCTTCCTTATTCAGCTTTTGTATACATATGAGGCTACTGAAAATACTGTGGTTTGAGTCAGGCTTACTTTGCGCATTCGAGTAGTACCTACTTTGTAACTCTTTGGCAGCAGATTTGCCCTATGTCATTTGCATCTACATAAAAATACACCCACACATATATATTTTGGTTGTTACAAAGTTATATATTCCATCCAAAAGATCCCTTTTCCCTTTATTGTGAGTACATCTTAGTGACCGACTGCATTTACCTTGGTCAAGTTGTGTATACTTTACCCACGTTCAATGTTATGTTTCATATTTCCAAAAAATAATTGGTGTCTACTATCTGGAAGGTAATTCTCCTTGTCCTTCTCCACCCATCCCTGAACATTGGCCTCTGTATATAAACGTAGCTTTCTGGTTTTGTAGATGTGAAGTCATACATTGGCCCTCTTATGATTTATTCCGCTCAACATATTGTCTTCCTGTCTTATTCATGTTACGTTTCAAAGACATCATTGTTTATGTCTGTGTAATCTGTTGTATATATTTATCAAACTTTATTTGTCGATGCGCAAATAAGTTGTTTTCATCCTTTTGCTGTGTGACTAGTGGCTGCAGGAAACATAAGGGTGTATGTTTCTGTTTATGTCTCCTGTTTAATCTCCGACATTCTAGAATTTGCTTGCTATCTTTATGTATTTATTTATTTTTGAGAAAGCGCCATACTGTTATAGTGCTTATAAGGTTTTAGAATCCCAGTAGCACTGGATAAGCATTCCAATCTCCTCACATCCTTACCATCACTTGTTGTTTTCTGCCATATTTTGTTTTTCAAACAGTACCATTTTATCAGGGGTCAGAGGATACCTTGCCAGAGTTTTGATTTGCATCTCTCTAATTAGCTAGTAAGCACAAACATCTTTTCATGTGGATTTTTGGGGGTGTTTTGGACTATTTGTCCTCTTTTGTGAAGTGGTTGTTTCTATCCCTTGTCCATTTTTCCATTGGGTTGTGTGCCTTTTTTTAACTAGTGATGAAGTTTTCTATCTAACCTTATCGATTGTGTTGCGTGTGGTCACTGTGTGATAACATCTTTCGATGAACCTAGGGGTTTAGCTTTTTTGAAGTCCCAGTTATCTAATTTGCCTTTGCTGTTTGTGCATTTGTAGTTGTATTGGATAATCTTTTGTTTGTTTGTTTGTTTGTTTGAAATTAGGCTCCAAAGATCCCTATGTTTTTTTGTAAGAGCTTTCTAGTTTTAGTTTGAATAGTGAAAGTTAACATTTGTGTGAGTTGTGGGTTCTGTTTTATTTTTCTGTAAGCAGTTAATCCAACCTGATTTTATTGTACGCTAACTCAAACCTCTGCATGAAGCTTCTTTGTTGTTTTTCAATAGCCCGTTATCTGTCACACGTTGGGAGTGTTTTCTTGGGACCAGTCGGCATTGAGCGTTCCCCAGCAGGGAACAAACTGTTTCGTGACTCTAGTGGGTATGGGAATAGCATGCAGGGTGTTTTCTCAGCCCCAACAAGGAGTCTTATTCTGAGACCTCCAGGGCCATCTGGAACTGGGCACCAAGATGTCAGACAATTAGGGTCGTCTTGTGAGAGCCCCCCAGCTTACCTGAAGCAACACACTCCTGGAACTAAAATGAGCCAAAGGCCTTGAATTAGCATGATAGAAGATGAGGTTAGAGCTTGAAGGGCTCAGAGGAAGGCCCGGCTTCCCATGCTGCAGCCGTGCTGGCTTCCTGGTGCCTTACATCCATCCTTCCTTGTCTGAGCCATTCCTGTGTGGGTCTGGGTGTTCAAACTGAAGACCTTGTGCCTCCTGCCCGCTCTGCCACTACCTAACTTGACTATACCTCCTTGCATGCATCTCGATGCGTCTGTACAGCTCCCCCACAGACTCTGATGGAGGAGCTCTGCCTCTATTCCGTGACTTCTGTGAGGGTTGGATTTGCCCATCCACAGCCTCAGGGACGCTGCTCTGCAACACACAGGTGGAAGTGCGCTGCCACTCCTGGTGCCAGCATCTCTGGCCAGTGAGGAAGCAGACCTAGGTGAGAGCAGACCCTCTGGGCCTTTCACTTCTGTGCACAGCCTTAGTGTTGAGAGGGCCGATCTATGTGCACTGTCTTGTGTGGCCTCTTGTCTTGACCATGCCCTAGTCAATACTGACCTAACCCTTTTATTTCATTAGATGGGAGGCACCTTGCTGTTGATTTGTTTGCTCAGGAATTACTCCCATGTGTCAGCGATTGAGTGAGGTGCGGTGAAGGACCATCTCTCTCTCTCTCTCTCTCTCTCTCTCTCTCTCTCTCTCTCTCTCTCTCTCTCTCTCTCTTCAGGGAGGATAGCTTTGTGGGAAGCAAACACCTGGACATGTTTATAGCTGGCCCACAAGTACCAGTGAAGCAAACACCTGGACATGTTTATAGCTGGCCCACAAGTACCAGTGAAGACATGGAGGAGTGCTAATTCTGTCGGGTGGGAGGCAGAGGTGTGGTGAGGAGACTGAGCTCCCTGGGGAGGATCAGGTGAGAATTCGATTTGATCAGGTGAGAATTCGATTTGAGAAAGTAAGGTCAGAGAAGACCTGGGAGAACCAGCAAGCCACAGGGAGATGGGAGCACCCTGTCCACATGCTAGGCAGACTGATGGGATTGGGAGTCCAGGCCAGATGGTCTGACATGCTGTCTACCGAGGGCAAGGAGAGACAGAAAGTCCTCTCGGCCCCTGTCCAGCTGGTCCTCTAGGGCATTCTGGAGGTAGAGGAGTGGTGAGTGCTTGTTTATATGTGCAGTGGTGGAAATGTGATTCATACATGTTCCCTCCTGCCCTACCATGGTGCCCTTGATGAGAACTGTGCTGGGTTTTTACAGAGAAGTGCTATCCTGCGAGCTCCAGGAATGGTAGCAGTAGTATAAAATGTCTCTCCTTGGCAAACTGTCACATTATGAAACTTGGCCTGCCTGCATGATTTATTACAGATTCTGCTCATCAGAAAACTGAGCCATTTGTGGATGTGTGGATTTCAACTCACAAGGCTCCCTTGTGTGTCTGAGTAAAACAGTGCTCCATGGGATTTTCAGTGGCTGATTTGGGGGAAATAGATCTCCAGGCCTTTCTTCCAGCGTGCGTGCAGACTTGAGCCCCTAACTTTTGGTCAGTCATTGAGAGCTTAACCTATTGTGGGACTTCTGAACCCTGGCCTGAGAGACAGATTCCTGGTGAAGACACCAGGAGTGATTTTTACCATTTAGTGATTTTTAGTATATCCAGAGTTATGCAGTCATTGTCACCATTGATTTTAGAGCACTACCATCCCCCTCCCCCAAAATCCGTATCCTTTAGCAGTGGCTCTCTGCTTTCCTTCAGATGCCCGTCCCAAGTCCCAGGTAACTGTCACTTGAGATTCGCTGATTCTGGACAGTTCCTATAAATGGAATTGTTCGTTGTATGACCTTGTTCTTGGTTGATTTCACTCACCATAAGGTTTTCAAGCTTCATCCATTTTGTAGCATGTATCCTGTTCTGTGGGGGGACGTGTTTCAGTCACCCATGGCAGGTAGGTGTTCAGGCTGTGTGCTCCTTCATGTTGGTCCTATTGTGAATAATGCTGTTGCGAACATTCATGTTCACGTTCTGTTTGGACACTTATGTGTGCCGTTCTTTTGGACATAAGCCCGGGAAGGGAATTGCTGGGTCCTGTGGCAACCACTGCTCTGTTTAATCGCTGGAGGAACGGCTGAACTGATTCCCACAATGGCTGCACCGGTTTGCAGTTTCAACAGTGGCCGAGAGATCCAGTTTCTCTACAACTTCACCAGAACCTGGTGTCGTCTGTCCTTTTCATTATAGCCATCCAAATGGGTTTGAGGTGGTATCTCCCTGTGGTTTTGATTTGTGTTTCTCAAGCTTTTTTTTTTTTTAACCTTCTCTGAGCGTGTTTCTTCGTGATAACGGAGACATATGCTCTGTTTG
Organism: Nesogale talazaci; assembly: GCA_004026705.1. Taxonomy (NCBI): domain Eukaryota; kingdom Metazoa; phylum Chordata; class Mammalia; order Afrosoricida; family Tenrecidae; genus Nesogale; species Nesogale talazaci. The sequence continues at coordinate 38,197 of PVJH01004317.1, forward strand.
CTTGTCAAATAGTCGCACTGCATTTATCCATGTACCAGATGCTGTCCATTTCACTCTGTCAGTCTGGACCCCTTTAGACCCATGACCATCTTATCAGCTCCATTTCGGAGGCAGCAAAGCGAGGTCTGGAGAGTTGAGTCGCTCACCCCAGGTCGCTGTGCCGTGCGGCTGTGTGAGGAGCGCTCTGACTTGACGGCCGATCCTTCCTGGTGTTTTAATGCCAGAGCTGCACTTAGTGAAATTCAGGGGCTTGCTACACAGCGCCTTTTCTGTGAAGTTAGTTGATAGTGACTAAACAGGGTGGCTTTCTCCTTTCTGCTACAGAACAGCTTCTGTGTCCCTGGGTAGAGGAACCATTTTGTGAATAACAGGAATCAGGGGTCATCTGCCAGTTGAGTGGCTTTGCCCTTCTTTCCTTCCTTCCTTCCCTCCTTTTCCCTCCCTCCCTCCCTCCTTTCCTGCTAAACAACCTAAAGGCTGTCTATGTGGGAATCCCCCAAGAACCCCTTTTTTCTCCATTCGCCCCTGGTCTCTGTCACCTTATTATCCTGGCTCTCAGGAGACAGGCCTGGTATATCTTTTGACTGTCTTCTCCCTGCTCACCCTCACCCCATCACCCACAGACCTCATCTGACTGCACCAGCGGCTCACCCTGGTAGCTGTGCACCTCTGCTCTGAATGATTAGGGACAACCCCCCACCCAGTTTTTCACTCCTCCTCACACTGCCTCTGTCCTAGTTGGGGTGGGGGAGGATGGTTGGTGTGGGGACAGCCACATCCGGGGAACTGTGAGGGGCTGTGTCCCTTAAGGCTGGCCTGTGGTGCTATCCAGAGCGTGGATGTTGGGCGTTCTCTCTCTGCTGGATCACGGGGCTGCTCTGTGGGGTTATGTAAGCCTCACGCAAAGGCCCAGAATAGACAAATGCCCTTCTCCCTCTGGCGGCCGCTGAGCTCATCAAAAGCAGCCCGTGATGGCACCTTCTTTGTGCTTGTGTAGGATGCAGCAGGCTGGTTTCATCAAGCCTTCCCACCTGAAGGCCTAGCCTGGCTCTCCATTTTCTGACCACAGGTCTTCTCAGATCCCAGGGCACCACCCCTCTGACACAGGCGGTGCTGGTCTTGAGGAACCAGCCCAGCGGTCTCTGGAGCTGCACGTGCTCTTGGTGGGGAGCGGGGAAGAGCCCTCCTTACCTGGACTTGGGGACCATTGGGCAGCCGACACTGTGAGGAGTAGCACAGTGGGAGGTGGTGGTGGCAGCTGTGGCACTAGCAGGGAAGCATGGTGCCTGGCGATTCAGAAATCTGTAACAAGGAGCTACTGTTTGTCTGGAGACAGTGCCACTGCCAGGCAAGATGATGGAGCCCAGGTTTGGGTCTGTGGTTGTAGTCAACCGTGCAAGTTCCCACCTGCCTCTGCCAGGCCTGTCTGCAGCCCTAGACCCGCTGTGGGCAGTGCTCTGGGACCTGGGTACAGTATCCCTCCAGGCCCCTGCATTCCTGAGTGCGAGTGTCTGACCAGTGAGCATGGTCAGGGTGGAGACGGCTAGCGGTCCTGCAGGTGAGCCAAGGCTTCAGTCTCAGGTCAGCTTTGAAGGGCAGGATGAAAGCAGGATCTTGTGGCGTAAATCTTGACTTTAAACCCGCCTCTGAGCCAGCCTGTAGATTTTCTCAATTTGGCAGGACAAGTCTTGCGTGGCATGCTGTAAGAATGGGCCTTGCTGTGCTGTGAACTTACACCAAGGGACTGGAATTCTGGGGCATTGTTTGGCCATTCCCGGTGGGAAAGAGACAGACCAAAGCACCAAGACAGGGACCTGACCTCATGTCCCAAATGCTGGCACTGCACAGTGCTGACTGAAAGCCTCGAGTTCTAACTAGACTCTCTTAGCATCTTCTCGGGAAGCAGAGGAGGAGAGGCACCAGGGAAAATCGCCCTAAAGAACACAGCCTCAGGCCCTCGTCCTCTCCGAGGGTCTTGAGTCTTTGTCATATTTGCTTAATCCTTAGCTCCTGCCCCTACAACTAGACAAGTTTGATCAGGAAGAGGTCGGGTTCCCTTGGGGAAGTTGGGGGACATAGCATCTACAGGTTCTCCTATGAATCCAGGAGAAGACTGTAGGGTCTGTGAAGACCAGATAACCTTCCTCAGGGCTCTCGGCATGGGTAAAGCCCACAAACCTTAGTGTCCGCAGCCACCTTCAAGAGGAACTCGGGAGCCTGCATGAGTGGCTACATGTTTCTGCACTGCAGTCAGTAGTTACCAGAGTAGAGTCCTGACAGTGCCCCTCTCCCGGGGCTTGAGGGCCCTGGGCCAGTCCTGAGGAGGCCTCCGGAGCACATGGTCACAGCGTGGCTCCCTCCTCAGGTAGCAGCAGCCGTAGCTTATGTAGCAGGCATCGTGTGGGTCCAACACCCATCCCCCAGCATGCCGTCCTGGCCTGCCATCCATCCTGGCTCCCCGCAGTGTTGGCCTTTGTGTCCTGTGGGGCAAGAGGAGAAGCTGGAGAACTGAGGCCCTGCCTGACCTTAGTTGTCTGCACGTTGGCTGCACCTGCCAGCTGTTTGGCTTCCTGTTGGCTCCTCTGCTGTCTTTTCCTGTGTCTTCAGATTTGAACAACTGTGAAAGTTCAGGATTCTGAGACTCGGGGAGCTCAGTCCTGAGCTTTGAAAGCGTTGAAGAGGTTCTCCACAGACCCTCCAGCCAGTTTGGGTCCTCGCTGTGCCGTAGCCTGTGGTGGCCCCTGGTCCTGTGGCTTGCCTTTATTTATGTATTTATTTATTTATTTTAGGCATCACTGCCCTCTGGTGGGAGTGGGAGGCCCAGCCTTGCTGCTGCTGGATTTGAACTGCCAAGCCAGTCGGCCGCAGTCCCGCACTCAACCACTATGATCCCGGGGCTCAGCCCTGTGGCTTGCCTTTAAAGGCGCCACATGATCCTCTGCGATCTGTCAGTGGCATGTAGGAGCAGGTCTGAAGCTCTTAGAAACGAAAGGGGCCTATTTGTTCTGGGTCTGAGCACATCCCTACATTGGTAGCTAGCTTCCCTTGCAGTTGATGTACACCAGCCAACATTTCAACTAGACTTAAGCCAACGGAGCTGTCCCCAGAACTTCTGGGGAAGGTTGCATAGCTGGGGGTGCCCATCCAGCATCTCGGGGAGAGGGTTTGAGCATTGCCATTGCTGGTGAAATACTTCACCTCTCATACTGGCCACAAGAGGGTGCTAGGTGGCTGGCCTCTCAACTCTCCCACTTCACAGGTTGTGTCCTATTGGAGAGTATGTCCTGTGCTAGGGGACTTTAGTGACGGGTGCACTATGTGAAGTCACCTCTCTTGATTGTCCACTCCCCTACCCCCAAAACTGAGACTCACTGCCATCAAGTCAATGAGGATTCAGGAGGTCAGAGTAGAGGTACTCTACCCTTTTGGGTTTTTAAGATTGTAACACTTTCTGGAAATAGAACACCTCCGCATCCCTCTGGCAGAGTTGCTGGTGGGTTCAGACTTCTGACTTTGCTGTGAGGAACCTAGCACATATCCCACTACAATGCCGGACTCCAGTCCCTCGCTCCCAGCATAATGCTTTCAGCTGGGTTTGTCTCTTCTCTCCCTCCACCTTTCATCAGGTTCTTTCTGGCATAGCCAAGCCAAAAACCGTGAGTGATAAAGGACAGCTGGAAGACCCGCCAAAACCAGAAGTTGCTCACTGCCAGCGCTGAGCCTGCTGGTGGCGTCCCCTGGAGAACGCTGATCATCAAGGATCAAGGTGTCTCTGTAAGAGAGCTATTCCCAGCCTGGTCTGGGAGCAGAAGCGCTTGGGTCTAAGCCTCACTCATCCCTGCCCCAGCCCAGAATCCAGTGAATCACAGTCTGTGGGCTCTACTGTCTAGTAAAACCTTGTTTAGGACTGCTTGCCTATCTTCTCTGCTTTGGTGCAGAAGTCTTGATCTCTCATGTTCCTCTCCTGCCTGTTTCAGACCCTGGCACTGGTCGGGGAGCAGGGAGGGCCTGCAGATGGGTTGTGGTGGACTTTAAGTTGCAACAAACCACAGCTGTTTTTTTTTCTAGAGAGTTGGGGCAGGCCTTCCGGCAGGCAGAGTTAAGCTGTGTAAAGACTGGTTGCTAAGAGTGGCAGCAGCTGGAGGAGGTCTAGTTATGGAGCTGGGAATCTCCTTGCAATTCTCCTTTCAAGGCCAAGATTACTGTGGAGCCACCTGTGATGGCCCTCTGGCCTGTCTGCATGCCTCCATGCCAGCTCCTGCCTCTTCCTACCGGCCCTGACACATGTACCCCGGAGCCAGCTCAGACAAGGCCTTTGTCTGACCAAGAAATGTCTTCAGCCACACTTTTTCCCTTCTCCACTCTCCCTTTACTCTCTCCAAAATTTCCACTCCCTTCTCGATCAAAACACACCATGGAGAAGATAGTTTAAAAACTTAATCATGCTGAAGATATAAGATACTCAACTAATACCCATTTCCATTCAGTACTCAGCTATGTTCATTCCTAGACTCTCAGGTGGATAGAGACGTTGACAGAATTTTTTTCCCTTCCAGGCCTCTGGTATTTTATCCAGCCAGTGGTATTTTAAAAAATGACATTGAACAATTACCATAAATGGTGGGTGCCAGGTTTGTTGAAGTAGGCGGTAACAGACAAGCAAGAGGAGGCAGCTATAAGAACCTGTGTGGTAATAGAACCAGAGACACAGTCAACATGGTGAGGTTCCAAAGACCAGGTCATTGTGTAAATGTTGGCATCGTGCAAAAATGAAGGATGGCTACCGACTGAGTTACTTAGTTGACGATCCTTTCAGAACCACCGCTCAGCCTAGTGGACCCTTAGCTTACTCCACACAGCTCCGCATTTGTACGGCCAGGCTTGTGTGGTTCGTGTACTATCTAGTTGGATGGTACATTCCTTACTGTTGTCAACACAAAGTGTGAAAGAGCAAGATTCGTTGATAGTGAGGACTGTGAGTCAGGCTGTGACTCCCAAGCTCGGCGCTTGGAAACACCGCAGCCACTCCCCCGTTTTTCTCCCATCGTTCCAGTCACTGGGGCAGGTGTACCCTGAGTTGGCATCGACTCGGTGGCAGTGAGAGAGAACAGAGATGAGTGCAGACAGGAGTGTGTGTGGCAGTGGTGGCTCAGTGTTAGGCGTCTCCCCCTCTGCTCCTGTGGGAAGCTCGGCTCGGTTCCAGCCAGCACCCGTCAGGCCCAGGCTCAGGCTGAGGCACCGTTCCTCTCTTGGTGGAGACTTGCCTGTTCCTGAACAGGGCTCAGGACAGCTCCCAAACGAAGACAGGAAAAGGACAAAAGCCTAACACTCTACTGCCACAAGTCAGCCTATGAAAACCTTACAGGTCACAGCCGTCAGCTCCTTACCCATCAAAGGGCTGACACAAGACCAGGCCATGTTTCTTTCCAGTGAGCCAGCATTGCCATGAGTCACGGGCTGACCAACCCCAGCACTGTATTTGGGCTCAGACACAGATGGGCATACACACATGTAACTTCATATGTTCATAGGTAGGTGTCTTTACACAAGCCGTACACATTGATATTGGATACACACAGTTCCTTGCTCTGTCCAAGAGGAGGACCTGGGGGCTGGACATCACAATAGCCGTGAACCCACTTTGCTCCCAGCCCTTGATTTCTGTTTCCATTCTCCAGTAATGGGAACCGTAGCTCCTTGGAGAAATAATTGATTTTAAGACTAGGGCAGGAAACTTACACAAAATGAGCCTGGAGCGTTGATGGTAGTGTGTCAGGAGCCAGCTGAAAAGCTCCTGGTGACCCAAACTGGGACAGTTTGAGCAATAAAATAAAGTAGCACTGAATTAACAAAATAAATGGGTCAGTATTGGATTATCCTACAGAATACAAAATAAATGCCTGTGAGTCTGTACTGCTTCACGTAGATCACTGAATAGGTAATTAAGTAGGAGAGAGGAGACAAATCTCTTGTGCAGCAAACGTCTAAATAATATAGATAATTTAGATATGCTACCATCAATGAGGTGGGACATAATGCCCCCCATAAAGTGTAATTTTCCCATAGTAACTTCCTTTCAGAAAATCATAAGGGGAGAAAATTACAACTATACCATGAAGAATTGTGATAGACAACCTAAGCCAGGTAACCAAGGCCAACATCAGCAGTAATTAGGTATCTTGAAAACATTGGCCAGGGTTCTCTAGAGTAGCAAAGCAAGTAAGATGTATATATGAATATATTTAGAAATATTTCCTGCAAGGAAATGACTCACACAGTGATGGGGGTTGGCAGCTCCTAAATCTGTGGGGTCAGGAGATAGGCTAGAGACCTCTGCTGCTGGCTCATGGGATTGTATCAGACCAACAGCCTGTTGTCCAGAGTTAAGCAGTGCATCGACAGAGTAGAACTGCCGCAAAGAACTTCCGAGGCTGTAAATCTGTAGGAAGAAGACTGCACATCTTTCGCCAAGGAATAGCTGGTGGGTTAGCAACCAAGAGCCTCCCTGCTCTGCCACCAGGGCCAGCTGGAGACTTCGGCAGGCTTGCATCAGGCAATGAGAAGACTGCAGGAGAGAGTCGTCAGCCAGAACATTCACTCTATCTTGGCGGCAGACCGCATACCTAAGGAAGCTACTCTTTCAGCTGATTGGCAAAAGACTTTACCAAAAACATTAAAAGGCAAGATCCTGGTTAGGAGAATATCTTTAGAAACCATATACTCAATAAGAATTCAACAACAACAACAAAAAGAATTCAACAACCAAAATATGTCTGAAGCTTAACCACAAAAAGACAACCCAATCATAAAATGGCCAAGGGACTGAATAGACATTTCATGAAAGACGACATTCAAATGGCGCCCAACACATGAGAAGCTTCTCCATATCTTCAGCCATCAGAGACACACAAATCAAAATCCCACTGATGCACCAGTTCACTCCCACTGAGATGACAAACATTTTTAAATTAAAAGGCAAATGACAAACTTAGTGAAGACTTGGGGAAATTGGAACCTTTTCTGTAGCTGGTGAGAATGCAAAATGGCATACCCTTTATAGCAAAGAGTGACGTCGCTCCTCAGAGAACTCCATAAAAACAAGAGTTACCATCGACCCAGCAGTTCCTCTCCTGGGAATAGACCCCAAGGGATAGTTCTTCACCCGTGTTCAGTGCAGCCATATTCACCACAGCCAGACAGTGGATGGGTCCGCTGGCCGACAGACTAAGGAATGTGGGACGTAGACACAGTGAGGCACTGCTCGGCCAGGAGAGGAATGAATCTCCAAACAACTACGACATTGATGGAGCAGAAAGATACTAAGCTGAGTGAAATGAGTCTGGCACCTTGCTTGACCTCGTTTACCTACAAAGGTAAGAAAAGGCCAATGTGTAGAAAGCAAAGTTCGTTCACGTTTACCCAGGAAGAGAGGGAGGCTATCAGAAGAAAGCCGAAGCCACGGCCTTTGCGTCAGTTCCGAGCCGCAGCCACCCGGTAAGACTCGGAGGGCTCTCTCGCGGGCTTCCCCAGCCTCACAGGAGCAGCAGTCGGACTGGATCTGCAGGCCGTACAGTTAGCAGCCGTGTGCTTAACTCGCTGTGCCAGCGGGAGTCTGTATTGGGAGGTGGAAAAAGCCGGAGTCATTGCCACGAAGTCAGTTCTGATTCTTAATGACGCCAGGGGGCAGAATAAAACTGTGCCTTTAGTTTCTGAGAATGTAATGCTGTAGGAGAATAAAAAGCCCCCTCTCCCTCCTGCTGGTGGTTTTGAAATGCTGAACCTGTGGTTAGCAGCCCAACATGTAACTCACTCTGCCAGCTGGGCACCTTATTGGGAGAAGGAGACTCCATCATGGAGTACTGAGTGTGAATGTACAGTGATGGGAAAAGCACATTGATTAAGGCTAAGATTGCCGGCAGCTCGTGTTGTCCCTGCCAATAAACCTTACACCTCTAAAAAGTTGAATTAGCAAAAATATGTTTGTTTTTTGTTTATAAACAATAGCAAAAAGATGAGCTGCTGAGGCTGCTTACTTACAAGCAGTTTGGAGGCCCAGGGTCGTGATTTCGTGGGGCATCCTATTTGATTGGCCTAACAGCACATTTAGTGCTTCTTTCCACCTTTGAATTCATTGCGTGGTGTTCAGGGTCTGATACCCATGGGGACAGTCATCTGGGGACAGCGATTGGTCTCTATTTGCCTGGAGCAGCAGAGAAAGGAAAGTCAAGAGTAGGAGAAAATGGAATATATTGTTTCATGAGCAGATAGCACATTTGCCAGGAAGTCAGAATAGCTGAGCATGCTTGACAAGCATTGCTAAGTTTTTTGGTAAAAAAATTTATAGAAGAACCTTTACCAAATACACAGCAGCAGTCGAAATTCTCATGGATCCCAGAATTTCTGGAGCCATGGAAGCTGGCTGGATACCCAAGACCCTTGCCCCGAGATCACCTGTAAACTGTCAGTCATTTCCTGAAGTCCTCTTAAAATCAGACCACTAGTAAAGAATGTTGGCCTTGAGCAGTGTGCTTTCTCAAGATCTGGGCATATGGAATTGCATTGGTGGCAGCAACCCAAAAGACTGAGCTAGAAACCTTTGGGGACAGTGAGTTTATTAGTTAACAGAGATGAGACAGCTCAGAAAAAGAGTAGTTGCACACTCAGAGACTGTAGTCAGTGCCATGGAATTGCATATGTAGAGACTCGAATGGGTATAAATTTCAACTGCAAAAATATAAAATATCGGGGGGGGGGGGCGGGGCGGGGAACAAGGCTGCAACTCTCTGACCTGGGCACTCAGCGGCCATGAGCCTCGGGTGCAAGCCAGTGGACAGATGCCTCTGTGACCAACTGCTTGGACTCTGCTAGAGGGTGATCCTGTAGCTGCTCCTGGTGTGTACTGGTGACCAGACTGACTTCTACTCGTACTCAGAGTGAGAGGCCCTCAGGAACCTCCAGTAAACCATCTCAGAACGAGCAGTGTGTCCTTCGTGTCCCTGAGCAGAAGCATGTTCCCCTCGGTGAGAAATGAGGTGGGCTGCCCACCGCTTACCCAGGTTCAGCCAGGTCACTCTCCCATTCCCCTAAGCCCTGCTTCTCTATCCCACGGGGATAATAACCAGAGGGAGAGACACAAGGGTCCCTCCAACTCCCCTCTGGCTAGCATGGAGGGCAAAAGCATTGAATTAATTCTTAGCACCTCCCCACCTTGTGAGGGGAGAAAGAGCGAGGAGAGATTGATCCCTCACTTTATGTGGACGTTATCACTTCCAGTCTCATAAAAGGTTCTTGGGAGGTGGTGGGGGGAGGGTTGTTATTGAGGTAAAATAGACATAAAATCCACCATGTTAAAGGGGCATTTCAGGAGCCACTTAGTACATTAACAAGGATGCAACCACCACCTTTATTTAAGGCAGACTATTTTTACCATCACAAAAGGAGACATCTGTGACTGTTGGCAACCACTGCTCAATTTTGCCGTTGTGGGCTCTGGTCTGCTCGCTTGCTCTGTCTCTCTCTGAACATTTCATATAAACGGACTCATATAACCTCCTGTGTCTCGCTTCTTTCATGTTTTGTGTTTTAAAGTTTGCCTGCATTGTGCGGATGCATGTGCCCGAACTTCATTTCCCTTTTGGCCCAATAGTATTCCATCATATGTGCTATAGCATATATGTAATGCATTTATGTGTTGGCGGGCATTTGTATTGTTTTATTTTATGGCTCTTGTGAATAGAGTGAAAACAAATACTTGCATCCAAGTTTTTGTTAAGTGCTTGTTATCATTTCTCCTGGGTATGTACTGCAGAGGATGTGACTGGGAGGAAACAGCTAACTTCCATAGTGGCTGTACCATTCGACATTTGAGACGAGAGAAACATCTGCCCCGTTTGAGACTTGTGGAAATCAAGGCTGCGCACTTGTGATTGGCCCGCGATCACAGAGCTAGTGAGTGACAGTGCTGGGATTGGATGCCAAAGGTGGAGAACACTCCCACTGAGTCTGAACCTCAAGCCCAGTCAGCTTTAGATCAGGAGCTGGGTCTGTGGCCTCTCTTCTCCCTCCTGCCCTAGCGGTGATGGAGCCCTGGGGGTCTCCACACACGGGTACTCCTACCTAGCTGACCTCCTGGGCGACTGAAGTGTAATATGCAAATTTCTTGTTGGATGTCTAAGGGTAGGAGGAGTTGAGAAACCTCGCTTTTCCAAGAGGAGTTAGGGGGTAGTGTGGAAGGATCCACCTCTGTGCATGCTGCTCGAGTGGTTCCAGGGTGACCCTGAGAGTACCCCATTACTGGCAATGGGAAAGCACTTGCTGGGTGCCTGTCGGTTAATATTGGTTCCACATAATGATGAATATTAAACAATCAAAGTAAAACTGCGGTATGTGTACTTAAGAGTAAACATTGTCCCATAAAGTTCCCTTTCACTTGCGTGTGTGCTGACCCCCACAGGTCAGCCATAGGGAATTGTGGGGTACAACATTCTTCCCTTCTTCTCCGGAGGCTTGGAGTTGGGATAGAGATTGCTAGGTAGTGAAGCTGCCTTGGGGTCAGTGGGCAGATGTGCCCTTTGGCTCTTGGGACTGTCGGGCAGATCATAAGCTGGAGTCTCAACAGAGCGTGGAGCCTTGGCCCTCCACACTGGTCACCATCTGAGCCTTAAGCAGGGGTGCCAGCTTAGTTGGTGGCATCGAGGGCAGAAGAGAATCAGAGGCTCCCTGGGGGCTGTAGGCCTGAGTCCCTGGCATTGTAACAGAGCAGTTGCCCTGGTCCACATCATCCTGTTTTGGGAAATTTAGATGAACAAAACTAGTTTCAACTGCCTCTTGGGAGGCCTGCTTCTATGCCCCTGGAGGGGCGGAACTGGGGCAGGGAAGCTTGACTTGGGAGAGCCATGAAGGCCAGGTGTTCCTTCAGCTGGATTCAGGTCACAGCCTAGATAGCTGCCCTTGCTTGGCAGTTGAAGGTTTGCGTCTGGCTAGGAAGTGGTTGTCAAGGGCCATATTTTCTTTTCCTCTCCTCAGAGGGATAGCAGGGAGGGCCCTGGCTGGAATCCGAAGTATGAGCCTGGCCATGTGCTCACCTGTAGTTGGATCTACCCCCGCTTTGTGAAATCTGAGGCGCTGGAGTGCAGGGCAGTGCACTCCTACCTCTGCTATGTACGAGCTGTGTGAACTTGAGGACGCGACTTCGCCTCTCTCTGATCGGCTTCCCCGTCAGTCGCATGGGGTGCCACTAGCTCCAGCTCTGTGGGATTGCTCTCCGTTTGATGGGAGGTGTCACATGTGACGCTCTTGGACAAGCTCGCTGTGTAGTTATTACTTGATGAGGAGTGTTGTTGCACACCTGGGCCTTGACGAATACAAGAGTACTGGTAAGAAGTACATTTTGCGGGGAGTAGGAGGCCCAGCCTTGCCCTCTGGTGGGAGTAGGAGGCCCACCCTTGCTCCTGGAGAGCCGCTGCCGGATTTGAACCACCAACCCAGTGGGCCACAGTATACCGCACACAACCACTGTGCCACCGGGGCTCAGCCCGGAAGTCCCTTTTATAAGGTAACACTGGACCCTCACATATGCTGGGAAGAGTGTAAACCGGTACAGCTGTTTGGAAAACCCTTCTGGTCGTAACCCCGAAGCAGGTTTCATTGATGCTGTCCACCAGTTGCACTTTTTTTTTAGGCATCACTGCCCTCTGGTGGTGGGAGTAGGAGGCCCAGCCTTTGCTCCTGTGAGCTGGAATTGAACCTCCATCCCAGTGGGCCGCAGTCCCGCGCACAACCACTACGCCACCTGGGCTCAGCCCTCCAGTTGCACTTTTAAGAGCAACCCTGGTGGTGGAGGGGGTTATGTGTTGGTTGCTAACCACAGGTCAGTGGCTTGAAACCCCTCCGCTGCTCCATGGGAGAAAGGTGAGGCTTTCTGCTCTTGTAAAGATTTATAGCCTTGGCCCCACAGGGGCATTTGTACTCTGTCCAACACGGGTCACTCTGAGTTGAAATCAAACAAAATGTGGTGTGTGCATTTGCCCTCAACTCAATTCTGACTCAACAGTGACCTGGTCGGATGGAGCAGAATGACCCCCTTTGCCTTTTCAAGGCTGCATATCTTCACAGGAGCAGAAAACTCGTCTTTCAAGGCGCGGCCGGTGAGTTAAGGCGCTATAATTCAGCCATTAAAAAAAAAAGAGTGAAGCACTGGGACGTACCTACCACAGAGATGAGCCTTGAAAATAGTATGCTGAGTGAAAGAAAAACCAAAGTAAACTCTGCCATCAAGTTGGTGGGCATGCATAGCAACCCTGTAAGACAGACAGGACTGCTCCTGTGGGTTTCTGGGACTCTAACTCCCCACGGTTGAGGGGTTCCAGCTGTTGGCCTTGCCGTCGACAGGCAGCCCCATAACTGCTACTCTCCTAGGGCTTCATGTGATTGCTTTGGTATGACCAGGAGTGGTGGATTCGGAGTTTCCAGGGCTGGCGAGGCTGGTCAGTGGGAGAAAAGCACGTGACTGATCATGTACACCGGGTTTCCTTCTTGCTTTGGGAGTGGGGGGGGGGGTGTTCAGACAGAGCAAAAGGGGTGGTACACTATTCAAAATTGACTCTGCTGTTGGTTGGGTTGCACTGCCACTGTGAATTGTATCCTTTAGTACGGAACCAACTGGCCTGTCAACGCTGCCTTTATAAAGTTGTTACTAAAAAGAAACCATCCCCGGTATAACTGAGATTGGAAGCCCCCAAGTTAGAACAGCAAGTGTTTTCCCACCCTCTGAGCACCTCCTTTCTGGGATGCTGGAAATGTGCTTTTGAGTCGGTGTGGGTTGGGGTTCTCAACCCAGTATTTGCTTCTTTTATGAGTGCTCTTGACCTGTTTTGCCCCACTTTCTACATATGTAGAAAGTGTTGCGCCATTAAAGGGTGTAGAGGAGCTTGTGAAGGGGTTAGAACCTCAAAGGGATCCTGACATGCAGGCAGCAAGTAAACTTCCCCAGTCTTCGGTCCTTACCGAGTTGACCAGGCCCATCCTTTTCTGATACTACTACGTCCTCTGAGAAAGAGGTAGAGCGCTCATTTCACAAACGAAGATTCTGAGACCAAGGAAGTTGTGTCTGTATTCTGTGGTGATGTTCTTCATGCATGGCCGCATCTAGCTACACAGCCGGCCAGTGACCATGCACACACAAACAACTGCCCCGTGGGACCAGGGCAGAGCAGGCCTTGAGGGGCAATTTGCAGCATGCTGCAGTGACTAGAACCAGAGCCTTTGGTCTTCAGAGCAGGGTGTGGCCCTCCATGGAAGAGAAGCCAGCAGAAGCCGTGTGTGTGTGGGGAGGGGAGAAGGGGGAACTGTGTTCTGATGTACCGACCGGCATCATGTACAGAAGTATAACTTCTAAGTTGCTTTGCATGTATAGGTATATATGCACTGATAGCCTTACGCTGTCAGGGTGGCAAGACTTAGGCCTACAGACCAGTGTGGGAATCTCTGCCTAGGGAAAAATGGTTGCCTTTGAAAGCCCTCACTCTCTGCTTTCCTGCCTTTCTGATTCTCTGTAAAAGATCCACTGAAGACAGCTTCCTCACTGAACAGTGTCAAGGCCCAGAGTGTCAGAGTGCCTTGTCCAGGGCCGGCTGGGGGATACTCCCATCTGCATATGGGCTTCTGCACTCTGATGGGGCCATGTGATGGGGCATTAACATGGAGTTGAGGACTAGGCCCAGGAGAAATTGGAATGACTATAGAGTCGGGTGACTGGAGCTGAACACAGAGTTGGTAATGTTGGACACCCCTCCTCAGACCCCAGCCCTGGTTGGAAGGTGTGGGTTCAGCTCTGATCTGATTAAGAGTCTGGGCCCTAAACTTTTGTCTAACCCTCTTGGCCTAAGGAAAGCACTGATACTAGGTCACATTTCTGCTCATGGCTCAGCTGAGAAACTCCATCTTGCCCCACCCAGCACTTTTTTCTGGCTACCCCCAAGGACCTTCCAAGAATACCAGTGAGGGAATCCACACAGGTGGCTATCTAGGCCATGGAGAACACTAGGCTTCTGGATATGGCTCATGTCCTCACCGGGGCCCGTTCTAAAGCAGGACACAACTTGAACGCATCACTGAGGGTGCCACAAAAGAGCAGGTGTAGACTCTAAGTCTATGTAAGCCCAGGGCCTGCACACATCCTGGGCCTGCACACATCCTGGGCTGGCCGGGCAAGGTGGGCCATGCCCAAACCCCACAAGGACCAGCTTCTTGGGGTTGAGGGCCACACTGCCACCGTGTTGTCTCTGCAAAGGTGATGGGGGGAGCTTCTAGTCAGTGCCAGGCCCCCCACATGTTCTGTTGTCGGGAGAGGCTGCCTGCCAGGGTCGCAGGCCAGAAGCTCATCGTTGAGCAAGGGAGGGGTCTTACGACTGCCGTGTGCCGGGTCAGCAGCCATTCTCTCCTGTGCTCCTCAGAGGAGACCCTGGGAGCAGAGGTGGTCTGGGCACTGAAGACTGCCCCTGGGTGGGGACACCTTTCCACACCTTGGCAACCTGCCCAAATGATGAGGCCACCGGTGGTGAAGGCATTAAGACGGGAGGAATTCCGACTCCAAGTCACCATGGTAACCGGTTTGCTCTGCACATCTCATCCTCAGTCTACAGCCCCTCCTTCCAAAAGACCTCCTCCAATTTGGGAAGGAAAGCACGTGGCCAGGACGCTAAGCACATCTTCCTCGCCAGCTCCTTTGGCCGCATCTTTTTTGCCCTAGCAGGATTTCCTGAAGGGCTTCTCTTCCTGTGTGGTGCTCAGTTCCTCCGTTCACTGTCTTCAGAGGGTTTTGTGATCGAATACACAGTGATTTGGGCAGTATAGCCCCCAGATCGGAAGGTACTGTGTGCCCCTCGGCAGGCTCCTTGTCCTACCTTGAGAGAGTTCACAGGTGCTATGTCTGGCAGGCCCAGCCCGCCAGCCCTGCATCTTGCTCCCACGGCTACAGCTTTTCTGTGCAACCCCCCAACACCCCTCCCACCTCTAAAAATAGCCTGGCTATTTAAAACCCTCCTCTCTGGAGCCCTGTCTTACTGCTGTCTTGTGAGAGCAGGCTCTTGGCTGCCCCTCTCCACCAGCTGTCTTCAGGGAACTGTTCCGACAACAAGGAAATAAAGCGTGACTGAACATTCTCTGGAGAAAGCCAAGCCCTTGTCCCTCCTTCTCCCCCCGGGATTGGGGGGAGCAGGGAAGACACAAGACCAAGAACCTTGGGAGAAAGTTAGCATGTGGATAACTCTTACCGTGGGCAGGTGCCCAGCAGTGGGGAGAAGTTGCAGGCCTCTGGGAAGGGGGCCTGGATGAAAGCGCAGGGAGTGGATGCACCTTGGTCTGTAGCTGTGAAGTTGGCCACTGAATGCTCTGCCTCCTCCTCTCTCTTCAGCCTACCACCCTTCCCCAAGGTACCATCAACATGAACCAGTGCACAGATGTGGTAGACGGGGAGGGCCGGACCAGCCAGAAGTTCTCTCTGTGCATCCTGACGCCCGAGAAGGAGCACTTTATCCGGGCAGAGAACAAGGAGATTATCAGCGGGTGAGTGTGCCTGCTGCCTGCTGACCCGGATGTTGTCCTTTGCTTTCCCACGTAGGTGTCTTCTGTGGAACACTCTCTCCGACCATTGCCTTTTGCCTTGAGCAGGTCAACTGCCTAAAACATGAAGTTGACATTTGGTGTCAGGAGAATGCATGGTGGTGTTCAGCCTGTGTGCCCTCTTGTGGCAGACAGTCTTATGTTTTCACCAGAACTTGGACAGCTCTGGCTTCTCCATCCTGGCCTCTGGAGTCCCTGCTGTGACCACAGCTCTTGAGGTCCCCTCTGTTGGCCTGGCCCCAGGGCCTTGTATGTGGTGAAACACGCACAGCCTAGTGGCTCGTGGCATGGCTCCACCTCACCCTTTCTTGTCCAGCAGGCAGGATCTTGCTGTGGACTCTGTCCACTGCAGCCCTCTTGTCACCCTGGGGCACTTGACCTGTCAGGGAATCAGGTGGAACACATGTGCCCTGGGGTAGGTGGTTCAGCTCCCTCTCCTCTCGGCGCTCTGCTTCTCACTCTCCCAGATGAAGCCCTCCATCTGCTGGGCCTCGGCTGGATCTCCCACCGCCAGGCTCTCGGCCCATGAAGGTCTGAGGCCTGAGTCATATAGACAGTCACGCTCCACGTCAAAGCCAGGTCCCCAGGGGGAGGTGTTAGGCCCGGGTGAGCAGAGAAACAAATCTAGAGACACTCATATATGTATAAGAAAGAGCTGAACATCTAGAGAGAAATAACACGGACCACCAGTAGTTGCAAAGTCTTGTGGATCCAATGGCTGTGGACACATATCCAGGGGTCCAGCAGGCCTCTGACAGGTTTCCAAGTAGCTCACCAGCAGGAAGGCAAGAAGAGAGGAGGGGGAGGGGGGTCCCCAGGATGCACCTTATGAGAATTCCACATGCACAAGGGAGTACCATCAGGCTGGGACCTGATTGACAGGCAAGACTCCACCCCTACACTTCCTGTATGTCAGGTCAACATGAAGTTACGTAACTCCCACAGCTATCTGTGCCTCTCAGGCATGGGGTAGGGAGTCACCGAGGAGGTCCCGTCCAGGCCTCTCGCAGGAGATCAGAGAAGGTCCAGAGCTGCCTAGAGCTGGACAAGGGGTTTGGTGGGGCTGACCAGGCCACCCTTTCACACCGTCCCTTTAGAGTAGTTGGGGGCAGGCCAGGATGGCCTCATCTGGGCATTTCTCCTCTCTATTCCCTTGCCTTTCAGCATTGCCTACCCCCTCCACCCCCACTCCCTCGCCCTCACCCTCACTCACTTTGGTGCTGCCCTCCAGTCTAGGACCGGCTACCCGAGCTATGGCCCCGTGTCCACAGTGAGCCTCTCTCTCATTCTGCTCTGGGTGCACTCAGTTCTGATTTCTAACACATTCCTGCTGACTGCTGTGAGGAATCGGAGTGCAGAGGACAGGGCCCACCAGCATTGCTGGAACCTGTGTTGCCCAGATGCCAGCTCCCACCCTGAGATGCAGAGACGAGCCAGCTATGCTCTGACAGTGCCCATCCTCAGCACCAGTGTGGCCTCCGGGGCACCTCTTCCCTGGGTGTCACCAAGTGCGTGGCTGGTATAGGCAGAGTCATGGGAGGCCCATGGCCCTAGGAACAGCCCCAGATAACGCCTGCTCCTGATGCGCTGCCTAGAGGCCCCGTCACCTAGGCTCTCCTGTTCCCGTGGCCGTGTCCACTCAGCGAGCACCCAGGCCAGACCAGGGCTGCAGGACATCTAGAGAGGCCCTGTATGTTCCTGCTTCTGCAGTCTATGAAAAAGGGCCTGCAGGCCTAGGGCTTGGAAACAGCCTTGGTTCTTTCTCAGCAAGGTGAAGATTGCTTGCTGCAGACCTTGGTGCCCCCTTGGTCAGTAGGATCCTCCCAGGTAAGCCCGGCTTCCCCACCACCAGCTATCATAGTTCACCTTAAAGACCTTGACTGTGACCTGGCCTGCCTGCAGCGTCCCCAGATTCAAGCAGCACCTCTGCCCCCAGCCCAGCCTCCTCAGGCCATGCTGACCCCTCTAGCCAGGCTCACTCAGACTGCCGGCCTCTTCCTCACCACAGGCCATAGCAGGGCCAGTGTTGACCAGATACTACCCGCAGATCTGACCATCTGTCTCTGGAAGAACCTTCCTACTTAGTCAAATAAGTCCAGGCTTTGTTCTGGGTCCTCCAGGATGGGAGACCCTCAGCAGATGAACTTGAGCTGCCCTCCTCCTGCCTACCCTCTAAATGCAGGCCTGTCCACTAGCAAATTGTCCCGGGGCTGGGGCTGCCAAGGCCCTCGGTGAGCATACCAGCGCCCAGCCTGGGATCGAAGATTCTGCTTGCGGGCCTTTCTTCTCCCTCTGCCCTGCCACAGTGGATCTGACAGCCTTTAGTGCTGGCTCCTCCCTTTACAAGATAGGGCCAAGCAAGCAGAGAACTGAGAGGTCAAGAAGACCACCTGCTGCAGGGACCTTTGGTGGCACAGCACCTGGATTCCTGCACCTGCCTCAAGGCAGCCCTGTACAGCATTAAGCCCAGCCCATCTGTGCCCCTGCCGGGTCTGCTCTGAGGGAGGCCTTAGAGCTGAGACTGCTCCTGAGGACACGGCTGCTGGGGGAAATAGTCACCATGTGGCCAGTCAGTTCTTGTGTCTGGGTTGTTTAGGACTGTGGACTCCCACCCCCAACCCCACCCCCCACTGGTTCCATGGCATCACAGGGTCAGCGTCCAACCTTGGGGCCAATCCGCTCCCTGCCGTGGCCCACTCTGCTGCCTCTACTCACCCATCCCAAGGCGGGAGGCTCTCACCCAGCTCTGGGACAGACCAAGGACTTGACCCCATGGACCTGGTGACGGACTTTGCCCCCAGGGCCACAGCTATGCTCCCTGAACAAGGATCTCACCTGGTGCCGCTCTCCTCTCTCCCCAGATGGCTGGAGATGCTCATGGTCTACCCTCGGACCAACAAGCAGAACCAGAAGAAGAAGCGAAAAGTAGAGCCTCCCACACCACAGGTGGGCGCCCCCCTGAGGCCTGGGGAGAAGGGCGAGTGCTGCCGCGGTACACTCGGGGAGCAGGGTAGCGCTGGATATGCTTGGGCTGGGCGGGGGCTTGCAGCCAACAGACAGATACCGCGCAGCACAGCATGGCCCAGGCCCTCCCCAGCCCGAGAGGATGCCCTTGCAGCCGTCACCCAGGAGACCGTAGGCTCTCAGGCCCCCCTGAGCATGCTCTGGGCTTTGATCCTAAATAGTAAATTCTGGCACTAGCCTTGATTTTGCAGTGTGTGCGCGCACACACACTCCCTTGGCGCCTGTGTGCTCAGCGCAGAGGTGACTGGGTCATGCCACCAGGTCCAGTTCTTCCCCAAATACCTCAAGTGTCAACTAGTGCCTCCTCCTCCCTCCTTTGGAACATATCTGCAGGGGACCCGTTGGCAAGGGCTCAGAGTGTCTGGACAGGGCTCTGTGTCTCCCTGCCACCACCCATCACCACCCCCATGGGGTGATCTCACTTTTCTGAGTCTCAGCTCCCCATTCTGTAGAATGTCAGGGAGGGGGATGGATCTCTAAGTCCTAGAGTTGCTGCAGCACAAAAGGGAGCATGGCGGCCTGCCAGTCGCCTCTCTGAGCCACCTTCTGCTGTGACACTGATCTTGCTTGATGCTCACAGCAGAGAGGAGAATGGGGTCCCCAGAAGGCACAAGCCCTCCAGACTGCAGTTCCCCTGGCTCTCTCTTCCTGAGCCCCTTCTCTCCTTGCCCATCAGGGACTCCTTGTGCATGCCGTCTCAGTCCACCCTCTCGCTTGCCAGGAAGTCCCAGCAGACACTCCTAGCAGCATCCCAGGACTGTGTGCGTCTCTGGCAAAAATGCAATCAGCGCCGTTCCCAGAGACTAAAAATGGGACTTCCGTGGTGCTTCCTGCCGGGAACAGCAGTTAAACACACAAATCCCCCAAAGCTGCTGGCTGGAGAAAGGAAGGAAAAAAAAAAAAAAAAGACAGAATAGCAGTATTTGGGCCTATGCTGCGTTTCCATGGTGACACCTTGGAAATGCCATGGGAGCAGAGCTGCTAATTCCAAATAAGGTAACCCCCAGTGCAGAGGACACTCTGGGCCAGTCCAGGGGATTTCGTGACTCTGCTTGCCCCCTCGGCCCCCCTCCGCTGTGACAATCCACTACCCCCTCCCAAATACTTCTGGCCGTTGCCCCTTGAAAGTACCTTTTGGGGACCTTGGGTAGGTCGGCAGCTGGAGCTAGCATGATTCCAAAGCAAAAAGGCCACCCACTTCCCTGAGAACCGCTGAGACCCAGGAAACTTGGGGTCTGTGCCCCAGCCAACTCAGCTCAGCCTGTCGAGCAGTGCTTCTCGGCCTTCCTGACGCCGCGACCCTTTCATACAGCTCCTCCTGTTGTGGTGACCACCCACCCCCAACCATAAAATTACTTTCCTTGCTACTTCATAACTGTAATTTTGCTACTGTTAGGAATCAGGCGACCCCTGTGAAAAGGTCGTTCAACCCCAAAAGGGGTCACGACCCACAGATTGAGAGCTGCTTTAGCGACTTTGGGCTGGCCTCAGCTTTCCTCCTGGTGCTGAGTGCAGGTGGGAGTCAGGTCAGAAAACCTGACATGCTCAGGGTCCTTTGGAAGCCTAGCCTCACCCCTTCTCCATGACCCACGTGGACCAAGAGAACTGCTGACTACACAAGTCAAAGACTTAAGGCATCTTTTTGCTGTGCCCTATTAGCCTTGACTGCTGCCTTCAGTCTCGCAGGGAGTCCCGTAAAGAAAGGTAGCGTAGGGAAGGAAGCTGTGGGCCCCGGAAGGTCAGCTTTCATAGGCGAGACCACTCATGTAGGGCTATCACAGAGGAGGGGGGATGATGATAGAGAGGCTGTGGGGGAGCACACACCTCTAGCAAGAGGCAGGGGTCCTGGGTGGCAGGAAACCCTCACAGCAGACAGGTCTCAGAAGCTGGAGGAAGCACCTTCATCAGCCTGGTAAGCTCTCAGCAGGAAGACTCTTTCCTGGCACCCAAAACCTACAGCAGGAGAAAAAGATCATGTAAGTGTGAAGTCGTGGAAATCTGCTCTCCTCTGTCAAACAAGGCTGGCAGCCAGTTTCCCAAGCAGATATGCCGGCCTGATATTTCATGGGCCCAGCCCACACCCTGTCATCCTCCAAGCTGGCCCTCCCTTCTTCCCAGTCCTCCCCACCCCCCACCCCCAGGCTCTCCATTCTCTCACTTCTGCCTGCCAATCTCTAGAGACCATGAGACAGCCCAACTCATTGTACCAGAGGGCTCCCTCTGCCGCACAGTTGAGCCCTGGACCCCATCCAGGGCTTCTTGTTCTGCAAAAGTCATGATTTCTGCTTGAGCCTCTATCACAGGAAGTGAAGAGTAAGGCTGCCCTGCCAGCTGTGATTTCCCTGCTGAGAGAGGCCTCTACCCCACATCCTCTCCTGCTTTGAACCCAATCTGAGTGACCCTGATGCACAACAAACAGGTTCCCGGCAATACCCAGCACCCTGAGCACTGCAGCTGCCCTGGCTATGCAGGATGCAACCCACAGGAAGTCTGGATGCTTCCCTGTTTCCTCTCACACAGGTATCCCCAGGAGGCACTGTCCCCCCACACTGAAGGCAGAATGAAGAGAGAGAAGGCAGTCTTCCCTAGTTACAGCTGTTCTGCCACACACACATTTTGGACCTTCCTAGGCTATCTGACCCTCCACACACCTGCTTTAGAGGAAACGGCAGGAGAACTCCACACTGCTCTCCTCCTTCCGTGGGTTGTCAGAAGTAGCTTTGTTCCCATTGTCCCCATTGAGAAGACGAGACCTGGCATAGAGGCAAGAGAGCAGGTTGACGAGAGAGAAGGGAGCCTCTGTGAGGCTGGGCTGTACCACCTGACTGTCCTCTGGAATGCAGCCTGGCTTAGGTGAGGGTCTCTAGAGAAGCAAACCAGTGGTACTCCTCTGTGTAAAGGTAGAGAGAGATTCACCTCACGGAAAGGATGCGCACAGTCACAGAGGCTGGCAAGTCCCAAGTCCGTGGGTCCGACCTCAGGCCGGGGCCTTCTTCAGACCCTTGTGGCTGCAGGAGCTGGACAAACCCAAGACCAAGTCAGAGAACAGGGCTGCTGGCTCAAAGACCACAGAAGTTAACCGCTCAAGGTTGGGGGACAATACAGCAAGCCACTGGCTCACATCCCAAGAGCCAGAGGTCAGATCATGAGCTGAATACAGGGTCCAAAATGAAGAAAAAGCCAGAGGGCTTTGCCAGGAATACATCCATATGTATTCACTGTAGGCCATACCCTCGAGTAGCAGAACCAAACAAAATTGTGCCGCAGAGTGGATTCTGTCTCTTAGCAGCCCTCTAGGACAGAGCAGGGCTGCCCCTGTGGGTTTCCCAGGCTTCAAGTCTTTATAGACACGTAAGATTCGTCTTTCTCCCTCAGAGCAGCTGCTGGTTTCAAACTGTTGACTTTGCAATTAGTTAGTTCAACTCGTAATCTGCTATGTCACAGGACTCCAAATCACATCAGGACTGTGATTAGATTGAGGGTGTACCATCCCTCCAGAACTTATCTGCATCAGATCAGGACTGGTCGTGACAGAACATCGCGTGGAGTGATTGTGTCATTACAGACCAGCCATGTTGACTGGTCACTGCCAAACCAGAGAATCTAGACCCCGCCAAATTGACACCACATCCTTAACCGTCGCCAGATCTTTCTGCATACAGCACAGGGTGAGGAGGACAAGATTTGCAGCAGCCAGCACCTAGGCCTCTCCTATTGATTCCACCTCTGCCCTCCTCTGACTGTCGCTAGGCCTGCTGCCCCTCTCCTCAGTCAGTGCCACTTCACCAAGACAGCTTTCTGCCCTCTCCACCTCCTCTGCAGGGCAGGCAGGCTGCCCTGCAGCCACTGCCCACCAAGCTCATCTGGCCTGGCTCTGGGACAGAAAACCAAACTGTCCAGAGTGACTTCTACGCCAAGGAAGTCATCCGCCAGTATCCTGAAACTGACTACCCATCCTCGGGCTTCTCAGAGAGGTGTATACCCCATCTGAGAACCACAAGAATACTTTCTCGTTGAGGGAGGGGCTACCTCGGAAGTCCTACTTCATTAGGGGGCAGTGAGCCTCCTTGCTGGTGTGCATGCTCTCTGGGGTGGCCTTTGGCTTGTAGGCTGGTCTGCAGACATTCTGAGACAAACAAATGACAGAATCTCTAGAAACCACCCACCCTTATCTCCTGTGCACATTCTTTTTTTTTTTGGGGGGGGGGGGGGGGGGGTGCGCATCACTGCCCTCTGGTGGTCATGGGAGCTACCCAGCCTTGCTCCTGCAGAGCCGGTGCTGGATTTGAACCGCCAAGCCCGTGGGCCGCAGTCCCGCACTCAACCACTGCGCCGCCGGGGCTCAGCCCCTCCAAGATGCT
Source organism: Nesogale talazaci (assembly GCA_004026705.1). Taxonomy (NCBI): domain Eukaryota; kingdom Metazoa; phylum Chordata; class Mammalia; order Afrosoricida; family Tenrecidae; genus Nesogale; species Nesogale talazaci. The sequence continues at coordinate 61,203 of PVJH01004317.1, forward strand.
CGCTCTCGCCTGTGGAGCCTGGGATGGCAGGTTTCTCTAGGACGCTGCTTTCCCCAAGACAATGCTCTCCTCTCCTGCACTGGTGGTGAGGACACGGCTGGAAGAGCTGTGGCAGTGTGGCGGGCACAGCGCTCAGCCTGAGCCAGTACCTCCCTGAGGGCACCGCATCGTTGCCATGGAGGTGCCGGGGGCACTGGTTGCTAGTCAGCAGCCAAACCCTGGCACCGCTTCACCTGGTGGGCATCCTGTGGGGCTCTGAATAGGAGGTTTGCTTACCAACATGGGCAGGCCTGCTTATCAACCCCCTGCTTCAGGCACGGGAGCTGAGCCGTGGGCTGCTCTGAGAGGGACTCCCGCCGTCCCGCAGCCCAGTGGCAGAGCCAGGACATGGAGAGGACAGCAGAGCAAGTTCAAGTGGTAGGGATGGAGGTAAAGGGAAGCTGCCTCCATACATCCCCAAGTCGAACCTCTGCCCCCACAAATGTGTCCAACCACAAGGTGGCAAACAACCCAGTTTACACGTGACGAGTTCTCTGGTTGTAGACTCAGCAGGGCCAGGTCACACCCTGTGTGTGCGTGGGAGAGGGTGTGCTGATGCATGTTTGTATGCGTGTGGGTGTATACTTGACTAGGATGTGTGGTTTGCGTCTCTTGATCGTTTCCCTCCCAAGGTATCCAGGGTGTTCCATTGTCGCTTCCTAGGTCTCTGAGTGGAGGGTGACTGGTTCCAGGGGTGCCTGAGCCTGAATGTCCTGCGAGCGCTTCCTTTGCATTCAGCCCAGTGATCAGAAGATCACGCTGAAGTATTCTCATGTTTGCCCCCTAAAACCAAACCTATCGCCATCAAGTTATTCCACTCCTAGTGACCCCATAGGACAAAGCAGAAGTTCCCTGTACTTCCAAGATGATCAGTCTTTACAGAAGCAGACTGCCACATCTTTTTCCAAGAAGCAGCGGAGGGGTTTTAAATGCCTGGAGGTGGAGGGTCTGGGCCAGCTCGCAGAGGTTCAGTACGAGTGCCCTGGCTGTTGGGGTAGAACTGTCTGCCCTGGAGCACAGGGAGTACTCTCTGTGCTTGGTGGCAGGGCGCTGAGCAGAATCTAGAGCCTCCAATGCATGCCTTTCCCAACAGTCTTAGGGGAAGTTGTTCAGGCTGCAGAGGTGACAAAGCCAGGGTGCCTTCCAAAGGCAGTCCCTGTTCCAAATATCTCTTCTGCTCAAGCTCCGAGTTTTAGCACTGCCTTAGCTTCCCCAGAGTCCAGCTCAGGGGGACCAGGAGGGGAGACGGCCACAGGTGCACGCCACCATGCCCTACACTGATGCCTCCGCCCTCTCTCCCTCCGCTCGCTGGTCAACTTTCAGGAGCCGGGGCCCGCCAAAGTAGCTGTCACCAGCAGCAGCAGCATCCCCAGTGCCGAGAAAGTTCCCACCACCAAGTCCACCCTCTGGCAGGAAGAAATGAAAGCCAAGGACCAGCCAGATGGAAACAGCCTGAGTCCAAGCCAGAGCCAGCCTCCTGCTGTCAGCTCCCTGCAAGAACCAGGGCTGGAGGGCAGAGAAGGTAGGTGGGGCAGTCAAAGCCTGGCAAGTCCAGCCACAAGCCCCTCCCCACCATGTCCTACTGTGACCCGGGACCCTCGGAAGAGCCTCGAGCAGTGGACGTGGAAAGCAAAACTGCTGGGCAATTTAAGGAGATGTGTGCAAGGAGCACCTCCTGGCTCCTTCCTGTGGCAGGTGGCTGCTCCAGATCTGTGGTGTCCCACTTAGCTGCCTGGGCGGCGGGAGCCGCGACTTTCTGCCCACGCTTCTCTTGGGCAGGAACAGTAGGCACCTCACCCTCCGTGAGAGTTGCTGACACCCTTGAGCCGAGGGGGACAACAGTGCTGCCCTTCTCCTCACCACCCTCCCTGCCCAAGCAGGTCTGAGGTGAAGCAGAGGGTCGAGGTGCTGGGAGGGGGCAGCGGGCATCGCCAAGGCTCCAAGGGCCTCACTTGTGCAACTTAGAAGTGGATCCTGGGTCCACCTCCTTCACCCCAGAACCAGCGAGGCCTTGCCAGCCTCTTCCGTTCATGTCATGCCTGGATCCTGCGTGGCAGCAGGTGCTTGGGCCTGGAACTCAGCTCATGGAGGGGGAGGTGGCCCTCTCCATGTAAGAACACACTTGTCTGGGACTAAGGTGCCTCCACAGTTGGTTCCTGCAGCTCTGCTGGCCTTTCCACCCCACAACTCTGCTGAGCCCCGCCCTCCCCCCAACAGCAGCATTCCCCACACTGGTGGACTGTGGGGGTCAGAGGTAAAGAGACGGACATGCTGCAGTCATGAACAGACTTTTTTTGGGGACGGGGCGGGCATCACTGCCCTCTGGTGGTCGTGGGAGCTACCCGTGAACAGGCTTTTTGAAAACCCTGCACAGCGAAGGTGGTGGCAGAACAGTGCTGAGTGTGTCTCTCCCCATCTCACAGAGGAGGGCACCGCGAGCAGCGAGCAGATGGACTGTGGCCGCAAAGTCCGAGTGGAGAGCGGCTACTTCTCCTTGGAGAAGACAAAACAGGATTTGAAGGCCGAAGAGCAGCAGCTGCCCCCACCAGTCTCTCCCCCCAGCCCCAGCACCCCCACCAACAGGTACAGTTCCCCCACATCGCCCTCCCAGGAGCTTGGCCATCCCCTTCCTTCCCCAGGTCCTCTGCCAACTAGCCGCATGGTCTGCAGCGTCTCCCTCAACTCCCTGGACACAGCCGGCCAGCCCCCCGCTCACCTGGACTGTGGCGGCGCTGGGGGGCGGGAAGCAGAGAGACTGGGGCACGCCTTTGCCTTTAAAGCCAGCAGGCAGTATGCCGCCCTGGCCGACGTCCCTAAGGCCGTCAGGATCAGCCACCGTGAAGCCTTCCAGGTGGAAAGAAGGCGGCTGGAGCGTAAAACTCGGGCCCGCAGCCCTGGCAGGGAAGAGGTGGCCCGTCTGTTTGGAAATGAGCGGAGGTAAGGAGGGGGTGAAGGGCTGAACCCTGCGCTCAAGTGCACACACAATAGCTCACTTTCTTGTCTTTCACATGGCTCCTCGGATGCTTTCCTTGCACATATACTCTTGTCCCACGCAAACACACATGCACACACTTTGTTTTCTCAGTCATACACTTTTCTTTTTCTTACACTCACATGCACAGTCTCTTCTCTCTCCCAATCATGCACTTTCTCTTACACTCACACTCACATATGCACACGTTATCTGATACACATGCAAACGCACTTTCTCTCCCACACTTAGGCATACCTCCTCTCTCACACACACTCTCCCATGCACACACGTCTGTCTCACAGGGACAAGCATACTTTCTCACACTCATGCACGCCTTCTCCTGTCTCACTTATACATACATACTCCTCCCTCATACACTCACATACATACATGCTAAGCTTTCCCTGGTTTTCCCTGTGGGTCTGAGCATCTGCAAGACCTTTCCCTTGTGGTCCTGCACTCTGATCCACCCGCCCCGCACCCAAGCTCAGCCTCTAGGAGGTAGAATGTCGAGTTCCTGAGCACCTTGAGACCCTGGTTAGAGCCAGGGAGACTGTAGCTGGGTTTCATAGCCACCCAGGCCTGGGAGTGGGATCCTTCTTTCCTGGACTGCTGCTCACCTGAGAGGTGACCATGGAGGTGGACTGGAGACAGAGAGCTCCCCAGCCCCACCCCTTCCTTATAGTCCAGGAGCAGGCAGAAGCCCTAACAAAGATGAAAGCAAGAGGCTCACTCCCCTGGGGGGCCACAGAGGAGCGAAGCCTGCACGTGTGCTGAGCTCCAGGGCCTCACTCTTGCCTTGGCACTTGACTGGGCGGGAGCACAGCTTCCTGGAAACACTGGGCTCTGGACAGCTTAGCCTAGGGCCAGACTGAGGCTGCCATCTGAGAAGCCAACAGACGGCCCACCCTGTCCATGCCCTTCAGCTGGCCCCATGCTCCTTGGGGAGACCTCAGTGCTATCTCAGAAGGTGCCCTGGGTGGCACCTGGCATCACCACCCCCCGCACCCCCCATTTTAGAAGCTGAGTCTCCAACATGGGATGACTGGTATGCAGAGCTGGCTACAGAGCCAACATGCAGAGCTGGAGCTAGTCAATCCTCGCCAGGCTCCTGGCTGCAAGTCCCTGCTGCTGTGAAACAGCCCAGGACTGGGGCCAGGGACTCTGCTGAACAATTAAATAGAAGTTAGTGGTCAGAGGAGCCCAGCAGGGAGTTCTGTGCTGCAAGGGCTCCTGGATGAGGTTTCCACATCCTGGTTTAGCCTCCCAATAAAGAACTATCATTCTGTACCTTTGGGCTTGGCTCCCCTGCCCTGTGGGGGTGTCCATTTGGAGTTTTGTATCATGGCCCGGGTCTGAAGGGAGTCTTGAGCTCAGCTCACTGCATGCTCTTTGCTGGCATGGATTGGGCTTTTAGTTGGTGCTGGCACCCCTGGGACCCAGCAGCTCCGTACTAACTCACCTTAACACTTTCTCATTGACTTCGATGGCTTCTCATTGGCTGAATGACCCACCCACCCATGCTAGACTGGTCTCGCATTCATTAAAGCAGAATCTTCACATTGACGAGTGATTGGCTCCTAGGGTGGGGGTTCAGCAGGATGACCCAGGAGCTAGGCTGCCGAGACAGTGGGTATTTCTCTGATCCAGCCGGACCTGGTTATGTCCGCTCCTCACACTCACATCAGAGCTCCGCCATTAACTTCTTATGTAGCAAGTTGCTGCCGATGGCTGGGTATGGGCAAGCAGTGCTCCTGCTGGAACTGGCCAGCAAGGCCAGCTCCCCATGCAAGGTTCAGAACCGAGGAGGCTGGGCCGGGCAGTAGCGCAGTGCCTTCACCTCATGCCTTCAGCCGGCCCAGGGTGTCATGCTGGGAAGGCACTCTTGATGGGTCCTTGTGGCTGATGCTCCCAAGACACTGTCTCACTGGGCAGAGCATCTCCATGAGGAGAGGTGGTCGCAGCACTCCCCACCCCGCTGCACTCAGCATGTGACTCGCTTCACTGCGCAGGGCCTCGCTGCTTCCCTGGGCTTTTCTGAGCTCGCTTTTGGGCCTGGAATCTTCTCCACACCTCGCCCGAGTGGTTCAGAATGTGGCCAGTCGCTCGGAGTGTCAGCCCGAGCTTTTCCCTGGTACGGGGCTCTCTCACAGCTTCTCACCTTCTGGCGCTCTGTTGCCCTCCAGCCCCTTCTCCTGCCTACCACCCCCACTCTTGGATTGATGGCTTGCTGTAGGCACGCACTCTCCTCCACCTCCCACACGGGCAGCCTTGGTGTGCTCTGGCATTCCACTTCCAGGGTACTGATGAAAATGCCCTGAGAAGATTTTTACCAAAGCTGACCTCTTGGGGAGCTCTCGGGATCTGCACCCGCCCCCTCTCCTCTTCCCAGAGTTTGCACTCTGGCGGGCTCCTGGGCTCTGCAGTCTGAGTCACTCAAGTCTCCCTGTCCATCCGGAGTGGGAGTAGGCATCCACGCCGAGCGCAGGACAGGCACTGGCAACCGGTGCTTGCACTAGCTCAGGGGTGCCTTGAGAGCAGCTTCTGGGTCATGTGGATGCTTTGTCCCCAGCCCTTCGGTAAAAGGGGGAAGATCAGTGGGACTGGACCCCAGGCCAACCTCCGCTGCCCAGGGGAGATTTCAGGACCATCATCTCCCCCATGAGCACCTCGGGGTTTTGTTCCTTTAATTTCCTGGGTAATTTTGATTTGCCATTATTTGATTTTTAAAGACAATTCTTTTTCTGTGTATTCATTTTCCAGCCTTATTTTCTTCCAGGTCTTGTCCCTCTCCACCTCCTCCTGCTGTGTCGCTGTGACGTTACTCGTCCTTCCTCCGCCTGCTTCGCTCCCATCTCAGCTCCGTCTCCAGCAGTAGACAACCTGATGATGCCGCCAGCCTTTTCACATGAAATCAACCTGCTTTTTTTGTTTTGTTTTCATTTGGTTTTTGATTCTTTTCACTATTGGCAGAAACAGTGTTAATTCCTGGGCCTCTTTCTTGCTAAATTGTGGGTGCCCCGGGGTGGGGACTGCATCGGGGTCTGTTGACAAGCGGCAGCGGGCACTAAAGCTGCTTCCCCCTCTGAGGTGGTGGCCCCTCCTGATGCCGGTGTGGTCAGGAGGGGGTGTTGGGTAGGCAGCTTTGTGGTGTAGATGTGTGACACATCAGCATCTGGGGACTGTGGGGCGAGGGCAGGGAGAGAGTGGTGTGGTGGGGGCGGCTTCACCCCTCAACTGCTGCCAGCATGTATGCAGCCCCTCCTCCCTCAGAGGGCCACAGGGGCCCCACCCAGCCACAGTATGTCATGGAAGCCCACTGAAGCAGAGAGACTGCTGGGCTTGGCCAGGGTGAGGGTGTCAGCAGAGGAGCGTCTCCTCTGCTGAGCCAGGCCCCTGCGGGAACTGGAGAGACCTTGTCTCGGTCAGCAGCCTCTACATCCTCTCCTGCAGGAGGTCCCAGGTGATCGAGAAGTTCGAGGCCCTGGACATCGAGAAGGCAGAGCACATGGAGACCAGTGCACCAGCTGGGCTTGCGCCGGCCGCCGACACTCGCCAGGGCCGAAGCGAGAAGAGGGCGTTCCCCAGGAAACGGGTGAGCTCTCCGGGCTTCCTGGTGGTGTTCAGGGCGTGGCCGCTGGGTGCTCTCAAAGGCCTCATCACTTGGTTCACCAGCCGTGCCCACCCCCCAGTCAAGGCCACCCACCCTTTTTGTTCCCTTCTGGGCCTGCCCGCCCGTTTCTGGAGGACTCCCGTTACTGTCTCATAGTGACTTGTTTCTGACTCTGGTCTTCTTCTCAATCAGCCTTCTTGAGGGCAGGACTGGTCTTTGGCATCTCCATGCTAGAACTTCATCTGTTTTTGCAGAAGGATCTTCTGAGTGAGGTTTAGTACCCAAATTGTGTCTGGAATCTTCTCTTCTTCTCTGACGTGGCCTCGGCAAAAAGTATGAGTAAAACACTTTCCTTATTCTTTCTTTTGAGGGGCAGCCAACCCCGTTTCTCAACTCACCCACAAGGAAGAGTCAGCTCTGCTGACCTTCTGGGTAACGTTCTCCCACCACCATCTCTTCTGTGGCTGCCTCTCCTCCTCCCTGCCCTGGCTTCTCTCTTCCTTGTGTAGGTAGGGCACTAGTATGCAGGTGATAGTCCCCTCAATTGGCTCTCCTAGCTGCTCACAGCCTCGTGTGGCCGCGCCCACAAGCCCAGAGTGGTCCTCCTGAGAAGAGAGAGGCCGACAGTGGTCCCTGCTTCAGGGAGGCTGGGCTGATGGAGGGAGGGCAGGGGATGGTGGGGCACATCTGAAGGAGAAGACTGCTCTGAAGATGGGGAAGGAGCGCAGGCCCAAGGCGTGCAGTGGAGAGGCCCAGCCATAATCCAGGGCTTAGGTTCCTGTGCCAGCTCTGCCTGGTATTGTTCTCTGACCCTGGACTGATCATCATCTTCTCACCCTCTGGGCACCTTGTGGGACCCCCCACTTAGACATGAGCGGGTCAAGCTGCTGCAGGCCCCCGCCTGGGGCCGCGTGACCCCCTGGCTGGGCTGCACTGACCAGCACTGCTCTTTGCCATAGGACCTCCCTGCTGAAGCCCCTACAGCCCCGCTCCCAGAGGCACCAGCTCCCCCTCTGTCTCCACACCGAAGAGCCAAGTCACTGGACAGGAGGTCCACGGAGCCCTCCATGACGGTGAGCCCCGCCAGCACCCAACCAGGGGTGCTTGGAGCTGTCCTGCTGCCTCTCTGCCCTCCGGCCTGTTTCTGTGTCTGTTTCTGTCAGCGCTTCAAGAGCCACTTCAGTGCGCCTGACCCAGCTACCAACTGCTAGGACTCAGAAGCAGAGCCCGGTGTGGCCCAGCTGCCTTTTCCTCTTGTGGACCTTGCAGAGCCAGAGGGTTCCGCGAGGGTATCACGCTCTGCTGGAGTGTCCTGTGAGGAAGGCCCCCTCAGCCACCACAAGAGAACCTGTCTCCACACCAGGGCCAGAGCAGAGGTCTCAGCCCGAGCCGATCACTTGTCTCTGCGCCTTTGAAGGCCGGGGCTGCTCAGTCTGCGGCATCCAGCTTTTACGAGCTCAGGGTGTGTCAGTGGGTGTGACTGGTGGCAGAGCAGGGTCAGAGCGGGAGGGGGAGGCCGAGTCCTAGGGGAGGACCTGTTCCCGCCTAATCCCTTCAGCCTCCTGAGGAGACTAGATCCCATTGGCCACACCCCCTTTCCTGGGGCCATGGAGGATGAACCGGAACGCTTCCTCCTGGGACAAGCTTTGTTTCACCTTTAAGGCTGAGTTTTGCTCCAGAGTTTGCCAGAGAGGCAACAGAATACTGTTGTGAGCTATTGAACTCCCCCTTCTCCTCACTCTCACCCGGTCTCTGATTCCAGAGCCATGTGGATGGCTCTAGGAAAACAGAGAGGACCTGGACCAGAGGAGGGTGGGTCCGTGCCTGTGAGGAGCATCCTACAGTGGACAGGGGGGCACAGTGGGCCTAAGGAGTGATTCTGAGTGTGGGAGTCCAGGAAGGCAGGTGGGACGGTACATCACAGTACTCTCCAGTGCTGCTGCTCTCTTGGGAAACAGTTCCTTGTGGTCTGGGAGAAAAGTGGGCAATTTCTTTCGTGTTCCACTAGACAACTCATGTACATTCTGTTTCATGACTCAGGTTGTATTCCTGACAACGTAACAAGACTCTGCCCCCTTCTTCTGTGACTTCCCTCTTTCTACTCGCTCCTCGCTCCTGACCCTTATATGTTGTCAGCAAATGCTGCCCTTCCGGTTGAGCACCTTCCTCGGGGTGCTGTCGCTGGCTTTCAGGCCTGTGTGTTGTTCGGCTGAAGGGGACTGCACTGGGGGAAAAGATGCAGGGCAGAGTCTCAGGGGCTCCACCAATCTCATGAGACCACAAAGTCTCGTGGGTTTTCCTTTTTTTTTTTTGGTTTTAATTTGGTTCTACATTTTCCTCCCACTCTGTCCAGGACTTAGATCATCAGCCCAGTCCGATCTGTTAGAAGTAGCAGGCAGGCATCATCACGGTTTTGGTGGTGCTTCTTGCAGGGAGGGGAAGGCTAAGATCCTGAAGGATCAGAGGCCTAGGTCTTGACAGGGCTAGGCCACTGCTTCCCTCCGGCTGGGATGCCCTCTGGCCACCGGCTTCCTCTGCCTTCTGTGACAAAACTTTTCTGATTCTCTCCACACACATCTTGGCGTGCTCCCCTTCAGTTAAGCTGCTCAGTGGTTCTCTCCACCTGAGCCGCATTCTTCTGACGCACCAGCCAGCCTCGGGTGAGGGCTTTCTTTGAGAGCCGCCACAACTCCTGCTACTGCTGCCTGCAGGGCACCTGCTTCTCCTCCCTCAAGACACGTGTGTGATGTGTGCAGCTAGGCTGCCAGGCACCCCTTCCTGGTGCTCCCGCAGCTGGACAGGAACATGTACCCTCTCTGTTGCCCCTTTGCCCATAACCTGAACACTGTGGATTTCCTCTGATGGAGTCCTTCTTCTTCCTTCTTTCCTCAGCCCGACCTGCTGAATTTCAAGAAGGGCTGGCTGACTAAGCAGTATGAGGATGGCCAGGTGAGTGTGGGGAGCAGGGGTTGCCCAAGGACAGCCCTGCAGACATCAGGCTCTGTCTACCTACTTCTGCGCGCAGGACTGTGACAGACATGCTCGCCTCCTTAGACGAGAGGAGGTGCTCAGCCCCACAGCCCCATTTCTGCAATGTGGAGGGACAGGATCTCTGCAATGTTAGCTCTCCAACCAGGCTATCGGTCTTGGATGTTGTCCGGGGAGCCAGCTTCACGGGGCAGGAAAGCCCCTGGTTGTCGGATTTGGCTGTGCTTCTGCCTAGACAAAAATGTGAACAACAGTGTGGGGCTCCAAGACTCTTGGCTCAGAGAGCAGCTTCTCGGCATTGGCGCCATTGAGCCCTGGAGCAGTCAGTGTGGTCATAAAACACAAGAAAGAAGAACCATTTACAGACCGCCTTGCCAGCCCCAGCTTTGCCCCAAGAGCAGTGAAGAGACACCTGCTGAGACTCGACCCATGAGAGCGGCCTGCAGAGACCCATTCTGCTGTAAAGCCAACTGCTTTCAGTCAGTTGGACGTGCTTCTCCCCACCCCATCCCCTTGAAGACCCTTGTCTCCCTCCGTGCCACTCACAGTAAAGACGTAGGACCCTACGTGATTCATCCACGCCAGCTGGCTGAAGGTGGGCACTGCCTCTGAGCAGTCAAGTCACTGTGGGCGCAGGTGCCCTCCTCACTCTCCCCTGTCCTTTCTGTCAGGCCCACTGTTGACACCTGTGGAGTTTAGACTGAGGATGGCCAAGCACCACACGTCTATGCATCCCTGTGGGCTCGAGCACCGCGCAGAGAGAAGCTACACCTTTGCTGGCACCCAGGGCATGAGTGCTTAGCTGCCTGCCATCTGCACAGGCTCCTCTGTGTGCTGCCAGCCATGCACAGGACCCTGGCTCTGGGCAACCTTGGTAATTCCTGGTAGTTGAGTCTTTCCTTTCCCTTTTTAGTGGAAGAAACACTGGTTTGTCCTGGCGGATCAGAGCCTGAGGTACTACAGGGATTCAGTGGCTGAGGAGGTGAGTGTCTTGGGTTAGCCTCTGTCGTGGAGGCAGCTGGAGGGTCATTGCAGCCCCAGAGGCTCAGGACCTACTCCCAGTGCCCCTGCTCTCTCCCTGTCTGCCTGGTGTGTATGTCTTGTCTGTCTGTCTTGGGAGGGGGAGGGGGTTAATTCTTGGGCACAGCGCAGCCATGGCCCTCAGCAGCTGTCCTCGCTTCTCTTTGAACGCTCTCCGCAATGTTTCACTTGGAAACCCAGGTATTTGTGGAGAATTGAGTCACTAGCAGAACTGACAGAAATCGTGTCTGCTATGCTCCGGAGAAAGGTGACGCTTTCTGCACCTGGAAAGACCCCAACTCCAGAAAGCAGCGGGGGCTGTCCTGTTTGGCCCTGCCCTCTGGAGTCGCTGTGAGTTAGAATCACTCTGAGGCAGCGGATGAGTGGGTGGGTGGGCGACGGTGGTCTGTGATGGGTCAGCTCGGTTGACATCCCTGACACTCTTATTCCACTGCTGGAAACCAGCTGGAAGGGTCTTTCTTCACCTATAAACAGCCGTCTTTGGATTTGTGATGAGTTTGGACTTCTCCCAGGGTCCAGTTTTGAAGGTGCTTGGGGGCATTCGGCTGTCCCCCTTTGGGAGGTAGGTCTATTAGGCACTAGGCTAGCCTTTCTTGCATCACGCAAAACAGAAATTCAAGGCATCCTGAACACTTGTCCTTAGGGCACTGTATTTATTACATACTTGAGATCTCAAACACACGAAGCTGTTTATGCGCTGTATGGAAACGTTCGTCATGCAGATGGATGACTCTTATGAATGGCCTGCCCCTGCTGATGTCTAAAATCGGGGAATAAAGGTGCATATTTAAGTGTTGGCTTCTGTGCACAGGGAAAAATTCTCAGAGCATGGCCTGTGGGCTCCTGGTGGGGCGGGGGGGTGGGGAGAGGTCCCTGGACTCTTGAAGAGGACTGGGGCAGCCAAAGCAAGTATTGTAACGCCAAGGTACTGTTAGCTTTGCGCGGTTTTTACATTGGCACTGCAGGTACAAAAGCTGTGGCACTGAGTGAAGCTGCTATTGCACTAGCAAAAATTGTGGCCATGACATTCAGCTGTGCTTGTGGCGTTCAGTGCAGCCCAGGGAACTTTACATGCAGTAGGACTGCCCCGGTGGAGCAGTGAGTCTAGGCCCCAACCCTCAAACCTCCATCTTCTCAGTCGTCTGTAAGACCAGGTGGAAGCAGCCCTAAGTCACGTGTGCAGGTTGCAGGAAGCACTGCGTGAGGGCCCACCTCACCAGCTGACCTGTGGGGAACACCATCTTCCTTGAAGGAAGAATCCGACCAACTGTGGTCATTCGGGTTTGAGTATGTGACAGACATTTTATTGTAAATGGGCCAAAGGGGCTTCACCTGTTCTTTGAAGGAAAACTTTTAACTATTTGTTGACAGTGATACCATTTCAACCTTCAAGCGATTATTAGAATTTTTGGAAAACTGCAATTCGCTGTCAGGAGCTCTACATTTTCCTGTGTGCAAAGACCTTGCCGATGTAGTGGTTTTTGACATTGAGTGAAATGTGTCTGCAGTTGGGAGAGCTGCAGCCTGACTGGCACATTCTGTGAGAGCCATGCGGGGGACACAGGCCACGTGAAGAGCAGGTGAAGGCAATGGGGGTCAGTGTCACCAAGGGTGCAGAGATCACTGAATTGACTTCGGGTTCCACAGCGCACTTAACCCGGTCAGGAACCGCGGGCCGCAATCATCCGGAGATGCCGTGACAGGACTCCCCCGGCTGCGTCTCTGGGTGAAGGCCGGTCTCGGCAAGGACCCTGCAACGAACGGACTGATAGCTGCAGCAGGCGGTCCCTACATTGGGCTTTGTTGTTGTTGGTTTCGGTTTTCATTAATATTGCCCTTCATTACCAGTATTTTTATGAATCCAGTTTGGAGTCCGTAAACATTACATGTGAACATAGAGTGGAATATGGCAGATAGTACATGTTACCAATGATAAGTTGTACTTAACATTAAAAAAAAAATGAGTGCGGGACTGCAGCCCACGGGCTTGGCAGTTCAAATCCAGCAGCAGCTCTCTAGGAGCAAGGCTGGGTAGCTCCCACGACCACCAGAGGGCAGTGATGCCCCCCCAAAAAAAATTTTTTTAAACCAGCCTTTTTAAGCATCAAACAAGATGATATCATTAGGTCTTAAGCCACAACCCTGATGAGATGAGAAAGGGCTTTGTGCTGCTTCAAGGGAGTAGGAGACAAGAGTTTGAGTTTGTATATGAAAGTTCCATCTTTGCATTTCTCTCTGCAGGCAGCGGACCTGGATGGAGAAATTGATTTGGCTACGTGTTACAATGTCACTGAATATCCAGTCCAACGAAACTATGGCTTTCAGATACATGTAAGCACGGGGGTTGGGGCTTGGAAACAGACTTGGGGTGGAGATGGGAGACTGAGCCTTTGGAAAGAGCAGGGTCATTTCTCCTCCACTCCCTATGCCCCAGTTCCAAGAACATTTCTGGGTGAGCCGACTGGCTCTGTTAGCCTGGCCATCATTTTTTCTCATTTATACGGACACAACTCTCTCAATTTCAGAGCAGCCAACCTTCTCCACTAGTCCCTGTGAACCAGGCTCACGGGTGTCACAGGCCAGACTCAACCCATCTCTCAATTGCTGCATTTTCCCACCTCCACTCAAAAAGTGGACCCAGGTGGTCACCTAGCCAGCATTCCAGGCTACCTGCAGACTCCCTTTAATGTTCACTCTTAGGAGCGTTCCTAAATGACTCCAAATTTTTCCGTCTTCAGGAGCAAACCTGCACTTCAAAATTCATAAAGACCAAATAGCCCCTTTTTTTCCCCTTTAGTCTGCCAACAGCTCTTTTAGCAAGTCTTTTCTAATGCAAATGTCCTGAGCAATCAAGGCACTGGATAGGGCTTATCTTTTTTAAGCATTCTTTGCAGGTATGTCCTATACCCATTTAAAGATCCAATTTAATGTCTAAACTCAGGGGACTTACAAACTCTCTATTTTCATGTTTCCCAATAATCATTTCTACCACACATTATATGAATAACAATAAGTAGAAAAAATCATTACAATCCCAATACAGTCAGGTGTTAAACACATTCTTGCAACAGTCCAATTCCTTTCTTATTTAAACTATCCCATTCATATACAATATGGCCTTTGACCTCTGGCTGCATCAAGCCAAAGCATGGCCTCAGAGATGTTCAAGGGGGAATTTCAACCCCTGAGCTCAAAATTCACAATTATCACATTCATTTTTCACCTTTTCGGAGAGGAATAACCAAAAAAGGTCTAGGAATCAAAACCTTCCCATCCTTCCCAGAAAACAGTCCAGTGAATGGTGTGGCCTTATCTGACCTCTGACTAGCCAAAGAAGAAAAACTACCCTGAGGTAGAGGTCAGACCAGGCATCCATTCTCCATATTCATGATTTGTTTCTCCAGTACCCTACTTCTGGTAGCTTAATGTGTTAGGCAGGTTGACTAGAGAAATAAATCCAATGACAGTCATGTGTAAGATAGAGCTTTATATTAAGGCGTAATTACCATATATACTCGTGTATAAGCTGAGTTCTCCAGCACATTTTTAATGCAGTCTTTGTGGTAAAATTAGGTGCCTTGGCTGATAATCGGGTCAGCTTATACTTGACTATATAAGGTATATATTAAAAAAAATCCCAACCCAGTCCAGATCAAGTTCATAAGTCAAATTCTAGTCCCTAAGTACCTCTTCAGACTCATGTAGTTACATGGAGTGATGCAGAATGCAGGAAGATCACAGGCCTGTGGGTTCAAAGACTTGTGGAGCCAATAGTGGTGGCCATGTCACAGGACTCTGTTCACCATTAGGAAGAAGGGGATCATCAAGCTGTGACCTGATTGACAGGCTAAACTGCATCCTTATTTCCTCACAAGTGCCATGTCGGCACAAAAAAACCTATCACACCAGACTTCGAGGAAACCGAGGCCCTGGCCAGCAGCCAGAGTGGGAATGCTAATGAGGAGCTCAGCTTCCGGGCCCGCAGGGCTGCAGCGCTCCTGTGTTGCCACTGCCAATAGCCACGGCAAGATCCAATGGCTGGAAGGTGGAGATCTTGTTTACTGACCGGTGGCCTCCAGTCAAGATTCCACCACCACCCCACCCCAGAAAAATCTAATAGGTTTTCTTAGGATGCCATTCTGGGGGCAAAAAGTAGGCTCTTAACAGGGCAGCTCCCTGACCTGAAAAATGGCTACTTGGTGTTATGGGTCATTTTCTCACAAGGCGACTCAGACAGCTGCAACATGCAGATCCCAGCCACGCCTGAAAGCATGCCCTGTGCTCCCAACTCCTGCCCACCCATGGCCCCGAGGCAACCTGATCCTCCAGGTCTGATTTCAGGGTTTGTGAGCTAAGCTGCAAAAGCCAGACAGGGCAAAGACGTGAAGCAGGGCACTGTCAGGGCCTGGGAGAACAGGTGGCTGGAGAGGAGAGGAGGAATGAGGCACGGCGGAGAGAGGAAGAAGGGGTAGTTGTGAGGACCTGCAGCAGAGGGAGGCAGCAGCGTAGCAGGGGAGGGCGGCTGTAGTTTAGGAAGAGGAGAAGGGCATCGGACCTGGGAAAGTGCCCTGGCTGGAGGTGAGCAGGGAGGCGGGCCGTAAACGTCCACAGCAGGAGGACGGAGTAACACGGGCCAAGAACCCAGAGGCCATGCAAGCCCATTTGCACCCTCTTCTCACACAGTGAGATGGGTGGCTCCTTCTTCTCCGTCTCCGTCTCCGGGTTGGGGGTCGGCACTAGCTGTTGGTAAAGGCTCCAGGCAGGTAAGAGCAGCACCAGCTCTCTTCCCCAGCCATCCTCAGGACCGTCACACTGAAACCACCACACGTTAGACACACCTGGAGACACAGAACATCGAGGTGGCTGCCACCTGCTCCTCTGCCTCCGATGGAGCTGTGCCTGAGGCCATCCCCTCCTCACTCTCATCTTCACTTCCAGTCCAGTCCCGATAACCCTTTGTCTGCTCAGTGAGCCTCAGTGCAGCTCCAGACCATTGCGTAACCGCCATGGTCCTGACTATCCTCCTCTTCTTAACCCAGGCACCAAATGTGTGCCCCGGAACTTGCCGCATTGTTGCACAGGGGCATGCCCTCGCACTGCTCCCTGCCCGGCACGTACATCTACTTCCGTGTCCACCTTCCAGTGCTTGGCAGGCCATAGGACCCAGCTCCATCCTGTGTTGTCAGGTTTCACCCACCTACCTTACTGTGCCATCTTTGTGAGCGAGCCCTGGGGAGGACCCACAGGGTGCGCTCATCTGACATCTCCTAGCAGAGTCCCATCAGAGAGGGGCTCCTGGCTGACTGTTAAGGAGGGCCATTGGGGTGCGCACAGTCTCCCTGTTCTGCCGTCCACCTGTCACGCCTGTGGCACTCCTGGAAGGGCTGTCTTGCCCCCACGTGACTGCCAGGGCTGGGAACTGCAGGCACATTTGGTGTATCACTGATCACCCTCATCTTTTGTACAGACCAAGGAGGGGGAGTTTGCCCTCTCGGCCATGACATCCGGGATCCGGCGGAACTGGATCCAGACCATCATGAAGCATGTCCACCCAACCACCGCTCCTGACGTGACGAGGTAAGCCGAGCCCGAGGCCAGCCTTGTTTTGACCGACGCCTCTCCCTCCTGAGCTGTAGTCTTTCTGAACACTCTCTCCTATCCCCTTCACGCCTTCCTGCCGGCCTTTTCCTGGTCCTGCCTCCTGCTTTTGTGTTTCAGGCCAGCCCTCGTTTCTCCAGCCCACTGGTTCCACGCATGCTGGGGCGACCTTGGGCACAGCCTCCTGTTCTGCCAGATCCTGGCTTGGGCCGGTTCTTGTGACTCTCTTCTGTGATGCTTTAAGTCTTGGCAGCCCTGAGACGACATTGCTCACAGGCTTCCGTAGCCTGTCTTTTCCTCTTTTCACCTGATGATTTTTGTCCCCATCATGAAGGATGGGGTGGAGGGGTTTTTAAGGAAGTCAGTAGGTCAGGAGAGGAGACAGTCATTGGTCCACTGCAGGTCCCCTGCAGCACCTCAGCCGCTCCGCCGAGTGGTCATTTGGCTCCAGTCTCTGCCTCTGTAGGCCATGAAGCCACGTGGTCACATAGTCTCAGTGCTGCTCCTCTCATATGTGTCATTTCTATACCACTGGGAAGACGCCTCTTTGAAACTCTCATGCTGAAGCCCTGATTGGAAGACAGCTCCCTCCTGTGTCTCTGGTTCCTGCCACTCACAATTGGCTGTGTGTCCCCTGTACTTGCTAGTCTTCTTTTCAACAGAGAGATGATTCTTGTGTGTCCTTGGTACTGTCAAGGCCAAGTGAAGTGTTCTTGCTCTCTGACCTCAGGACCAGAAGCCTCTGGCTTACACACAGCCTCTCATATGCCTCGCTTACTTAGCAGGGCAGCAGGGAGTCCAAGTCCGGGCGTGGCCACTTGCTGGTTGCTCTCCTTCAGCATTCTGGACTTTGTTCCAAACCCTGGTCAAACTCACTCTAAACCACTGTGGACAAGAATCAAGACAGGGAATCCCGCACTGATTATTTCCTCTTTGCACATTACTGTGGTAAATACATATATATATAATGTGTGCCATTATAACCATTTTCTGTGGAATTCACTTCCTTCCTTGTGTTGTGCACCCACTGCCGCTCTCCAGGTCCCAACCCTTCCATCACCTTCCATAGCAATCTCCCTCCTCTCTCTAGCTCTGTAACCACAGATGGGTTTGCATTCTATCCGTGTGCTGCTTCTGGGTACTTCAGTTCAGTGGGATCAGACACTGTGTGTTCACTTGTGACTGACTGGCTTCAAGGTTCATGTCTGTGGTTGCATGCATCGAATTTCATTTCTCCTTATGGCTGAGTCATGCTCGATTAGACGCCTGTAGACCAGACTTTGTTCCTCCACTCACCTAGTGTTGAACACTTTGTTTCCACATCTTGGTGTCATGAATGAGGCTGCAGTGAACAATGGCGGGCAGGTTGTCTGAGGGAGTCCAGTCTTCCAATATCTTGACTGTGCACATACCCCGCAGGGGGACTGGTGAGCCCAGGATAATTTTGTTGGTGGATCTTGTAGTCAACTCAGTTGGAATCAGCTCAAAAGCAGTGGGTTGGGTTTGAGTATGGTAATTCTGTGTTTAATTTTTTGAGGAACTTGATTCATCCCTTTAATTCTTTCCTATGTTTATAGGCATCCTTTGTCCAAGTCATCTTAACAGTTTTCACTGGTTCCTGAGTCGGTAAGGCGAGGAGGCTGTGGCCTGGACTAGCACTCTGTTGTCCATCTTTCAGGGTCGACTCCCTGATCCTTAGAGGATATGCCTTCTCCCGGGGTCGACTCCCTTCTCCCGGGGTATCTTGTCCGCCACAGTGAGATAGGGAAGTGCAGGGGGCACTTCTCTGCTGAGGCTGCCGGCAGCAGTAGAAGCTTGCGGGTGGGTTCTTAAAGCACAAGGGCCAACCCATCCAGCGGGGGCTCGGAGGGCTCTGCGACACAGTTCTCACTCCTTTCTGTGCAGAAGATTGAGACTTCTGCTTGCAGACACTGGGACATTGTTGGACATGTGCCTCTGTGACCTGGCAATGCTCTGTACACGTGGGCAGGTACAGGGAAGAGGCCCCACCATGGCGCTCCTGTTTCTCTTCAACCCGATGTGGCATCCTAACCCTGGGCAGATGCCGGGGACCACAGTGAGGCAGGAGATGTGCCTCCTGCCTTTTGGGGGACCGAGTCCCATACAAAGGTTGGCCCCAGTAGTTGCCTTTCTGACCAGAATGTGTTGGCCAAACAAAGAGCTCATGTCCCGCATTGGTTCTCAGCCTTGACCCTTGGGGGCTTTACTGTTTGAGGAGGGCCAGGCCCGATCCCAGGAGGACATTCCAAACAGAAGTGCCAGAAGGTCTAGGTGCATGCCCTCCTTGTTCCGTCGTCCATAGACTTGTTGGCTTGTTGCCCGCTTTCTGGCTCTGGGGCTGGAGGCTCCTCGAGGAAGAGACCTGCCCTCCGTGGAGAGTGGGCCCACACTTAGGGAGGGGGGCCTCTCCCTGCTGGGAGAACCATGCGTAGGAGGTGGTCCCTCTTTGTGTCCTAGCCACAGCTCTCAGCTGTGGGACACACTGGTCATTGTTGTGAAACTTTGTAGACCTTGTCGCCCTGAAGTTCTTTGTGTGCCTTAGCTGGCCACTCGGACTGGACCTCTGGGGCAAAGCTGCTTTCTTTGGCCCCATTTGCCACTGAGAGTTCTGATGGGGGCCACACCTAAGCCCGGGGTTGGCTGGGTTCTCCTGAAGCCTTTCCAGGGCAGGCAGCCTGGAGACGGCTGCCTCAGGACCCAGCTGAAGCCTCTTCAAGTGCCCTAAGCCTTCACCAGGCCTTCCCTCACCTCCCAAGGGGGCCAGACTCCACCATGTGTCCTCCAGCTTGGGCTCCACTGGTAACTGGGCTGTCTCACTCACCCAGAGAGCCTTGAGCCAGTCCTTCTGACCCATTATTTCTTCATGCTGCCTACCTGCTTGGTGGCCACACACCCACCTGTGAGAAAAAGCCTCAGGAAATGGCTGTTTTTTCATTTATGCCGCCACCACTGCCTAGTACAGGGACACCATAGATGAAGCCAAGTCTCGCCAGGAGCCCACGTGGTGACCATATCGGCCTAGCCTACAAGGCACCTGATCAACCCTGGTCTGGGCAGTGTGGGCCAGGCATCTCAGCAGAGCTCTGCCTGTCTCTTCCTTTGGGGCAGCAAGGCCATTGGGGCACAGCCGTTGTAGCGCCTGTCAGACAAGGGGATTCCCCATCTCCCTGCATGGCCCCGACTGGACCCCTGGGCAGCCAGTGGATTCTCCTCTCCCAGCGCCCTGCCCACTCAGAGCCAGGTTTGAGTTCTCTCCAGGGTGGGGCAGCTGGCTAAGGGGCAAGCAGGAACCCCCCTCTCTGATGGCCTGGAGGACACGTGTGTCAGGGTGAGGTGTGGAGTCATTGTTAACCAAGCTGCTCACAGAGACTGTGCCCCCTTGTTCCACCAGCTCATTGCCAGCGGAGAAGAGCAAGAGCAGCCCCCCTGAGATGTGCCCTCGGCCAAGTGAAAAGCAGGACGGCGGCCTCGGAGAGCCGGACCCTGAGCAGAGACGGAGCCGTGCGAGGGAGCGGAGGCGCGAGGGCCGCTCCAAGACCTTTGACTGGGCCGAGTTCCGTCCCATCCAGCAAGCCCTGGCCCAAGAGAGGGCCAGTGCCAGAAGGCCCTGTGATGCCCAGGAGTCTGGGGGCCCCGCGTCAGACCTCGGGGACCAGGAGCTGGAACGGGAACGCACCAGGCGCCGGGAGGAGCGCCGCCGGCGTTTCGGGGCCCTGGACACTGCAGACGCAGGGCCAGGAGCAGACGACGCCGCGTCTCGCATGGAGGTGGAGCGGAGCTCGGGGCTGCCTGTGGCCTCAGACCTGAAGACACAGAGCGTCCATGTGGAGATTGAGCAGCGTTGGCATCAAGTGGAAACCACACCCCTGCGGGAAGAGAAGCAAGTGCCCATCGCCCCGCTGCACCTGGCCCCCTTTGAGGACGGAAGTGACCGGCTCCCCGCGCACGAGCTGACCTCTCTGCTGGAAAAAGAGGTAACACAGAGGGGGGGTACACACCTGGGAGCACCTCCACTGCTGGCCCGTGAGTCACCATGGTACCAGGGAGCATACACAAGCATCTGGAGAAACAGACACAGCAGTGAATCCTCACGGTGCAGCGTGAGGGACATCCCAGCCGTCCCCAGGAGAGAGTGCCAGCAGGAGGAGGGGGCCCTGCTACCACAGAGCTAGACAAGATGAGTGTAGCGCCCCAGAGCAGAGTCTGTTAACCAGTCACGGGTGGGGGGGAAGCAAACAGTGACGTGAGGCAATTCAGGTTTGGGCTGCTCCAGGGCAGCAGAGACGGGACTGACTGGCGGAGGCCTGAGCGGATCCAGGAGGCGACCTGCAGAATGTGGCAGGGACGGCCAGAGTAGACATGGAAGCCAGGTGGGTGACTCCCCACCACCCCGGTAAAGAATGGGTGGTGCCTCTGGCAACTGATCTGAGGCCAGCTTGGATCTATTTTTTATTAGACTACACAGGGGCTAACTCCTCTTGAGCCCCTTTAGGACATTAAGGTACAGAATGAGTAAGTAGCCTACTACATCTGTGACATACCAAATCCATGCTTTAAAATAATCCAGAACTCAATCCACACAATGTCACAGGGACTCCATGGTCCGAGAACTGCACATTATCATGGCTATGAAATTCAGAGACATGATTATTGGTAACATTTTTTGTTTGTTTGTTTGTTTCTTTTGGGGGGGTGGGCATCACTGCCCTCTGGTGGAAGTGGGAGGCCCAGCCTTGCTGCTGCTGGATTTGAACCGCCAAGCCAGTGGGTCGCAGTCCCACACTCAACCACTACGCTACGAGGCTCAGCCGGTAGCATATTTTAAATACACTCTTTTACATAACTAAAGTCAAAGATTTGCCCCGTACCTCATAACATGTTGAGTGCTTCTCTTGTACCTTCCTTCTTTTCATTGTGTGGGGCCTGGCTCTGAAATATTTGCAGTCAGCCATCCCAAGGCACAATTGGTCTCTGTTCACCTGGAACAGCAGAGGAAACTGGAGAGTCGGGATTAGGAGGAGGATGTGGGCTGTCTGAGGAGCCCTGGGGACATGTTGGCTTCTGGTTAGGCTGCTAAACACAGGTCAACAGTTTGAAGTCCCAGCCCCTCCACAGGAGAAAAACTCGGCTCTCTAGCCCCATAAGTTGCAGTCTGAGAAATCCACAGGGACAGTTCTACCATGTTCTTTAGGGTCAGAGTAAGTCAGAGTTGACTCTGTGGCGCAGTGAGTTTGGGTTTTTCTTGTGCTTGTGGCAGGAAGATGGGGGTCGGGTGGGGTGGTATGGGATATGTAACTAATTAGCCCCATGACCAAGTGCTTCCCTCACTATGAGAGCTGAAGAACTAGATGGTGCCCAGCTTCCATTACTAAACATTTGATCTAAGATTCTGTAGAAAAGTTTCAATCCCAAAGCACAAATACAGGACAGAATTGCAAGTGATCAACTCCAGACTGAAATTGTTGCCCTGAGGTAATCTTAAAGACCTGCAACCAGCCCCAGCTCCTGGAGTCTTCTTAAAGCCAGGCA